>JAAMPC010000044.1:0-149734 GCA_016771965.1 Brassica carinata
GCCGGTAAGTCATATTTTAATTGATAAAACTGAAGATTTAAATGGTCTTTGACATCCACATCACTTTTGAATAAATGAAATTAAACTCGTGTTAACTACATAACATCATTAAACTTAGAGATATATATTAGCATACATAACATATATCTCTTGTAGTTAGGTATATATTTCATGTAATTAAACTAAACTGTATACGTTAGTTTAGTTTCGATGGTTAACTATGTTTTGGTCAGTTATTCATGTAGTCAATAATTATTTTTCTTTTAATATTTATTTAGTCTCGTCTAGATAATTGGCTGATGACGAGAGAAAATGAAATCATGAAAGGTCGTCATGTTAATACAATCTCGTTTACAATAATAAATCATGATCCATATGTCACACACCCTACAAAAATCTGACTTATAGACTTAATGAATAGGAGTCTAATCACGAAGACCGGTACATCTTTATAAATTAAGTCCAAAATCATATTAAATTAATTTTCTTCAGGAAAGTAGAACTCTCCCAAAAGAAATCAAGTTTGTGATCCCTTAATTTAATTTAGGCAATCCAAGAGTTTTAGACACTGCGCTAATTCTTCGTAGCTTTAAAATTTAACCCAAGTTAGAACTGAAGTTGTATTTTCATGAACCAAAAGCCGTCTACTTTCGACATGGGTCTACTTTTAAATCATTAAGGGACAAAAGAGCAGTTAGGCAACTAAACCCCTTTGAACTGTTTTAAAGAAAAAATCCTCTTGTTTGACTTTTTGCCATTTGTGCTTTTATTTCACGTGTTAGGAAAAGGAGTTAGTGACAATATTATTGACTCCTATTCTAGTTTTTAAAATAAATATGAGAAAATACGATTTCTTAATTGATCATTTGATTGAAAGTTTTATTTTCTGGTATGTTGAAATTAATTGATTGGAAGTTTCTCGGATGTTTCTTTTGTACGTTTGTCTTACACCGAAAGTAAAGCGAGAGAGGGAATAATTACTCTCCATGAAATGGCCATGTATTAACTAATTTATCCTGAAACACACAATAATCATACTATAAAATAAGTTGGATATACAAACCTGATCCTTTTCCTGTCAAAAATACAAGTTTGGTTCGTGATTTTAAGTAATAAAAAAATGTTTTCGATCGGTAACAAAAATATTGTTGTTCTTTAGTTTATATACGTATCTAAAATCTGAGATCAATTAGTCTTGTTCGCAACTATGAAATTCTCTTTTAAAAAGCTACTCCTTATTCAACCAAACAAGCAATCCATAAACGTTAGGTTCTTTTTTTTTTTCTTGATTTTCGCATGTTTGGTATGAGTAGAGTCGTGTTACAGCCCAACCACAATACTATTGTATGTCGGGTGGAGTTTTATTTTCATATCTTTATATTTCTTATAACTAAATGAATCAAACCATATCCTAATAGGAACGTTCAAGATAATAAGATTAGACTTCAAGATACTACAAAACTGGATTTTGAAAAATAGTAATAGCAAAATTAGAATGCGCAAATAACACAAAAATAAGTTAGTATAAAATATATATAAAAATATAATACCTTTTTATGTGGATTCTAAACCGATAGTTTTGTTTGACTAAACCGCTATCTGAATTGTTCAAAAAAAATTGTCGAAAAAAGCTTGAACGTGCCTAGGTTTGGTGATTTATTTCACAAGTCAATGATGGGCGTTCGTAAATCGTAATACTTTAACCACTGGACCGCACATGCGTGATGGGGGTTCGTAAATCGTAATACTAAGGCAATGTTCCTAAATACTTTTTCTTTCAATAACTGTACTTTTTCAATTTTCGCTTAACGCTTTCTTTTCGTATGTCAATTTATGTCTTATCAGCCTCGACTTTATGCTTATAGATAGATTGGACCCAACAGTGACCACCAAACGGTTTAATAGTATTAATCATTAAACCTTTGAAGAAAGTGAAATTAACTTGTCACCAACCCCGGTTTATCTCCTTACGCTAATTTTGATTTAAAATATAATTTGAGAAAACATCAACAACCCATTTAGAAGACCCATAAAGCTTTTAAAATTCTCTCATTTATCCAAATAAATCAAGTGAATAACATTTCTATATAAATGGGGTTTAGCCGATCTTCATTTTACATATCCTCACTACTCGTCTCTAGCTAATTATGGCATCTCTTGCAGAGAAACAACTCCTCAAAGCCCTCTTCTCATTATTCTTATTAGTTATACTCTTTTCCGATACCGTTTATTCGTCCCGTAAAACATTGGATCAGAGAAAACCATGCAAACATTTCTCTTTCTACTTCCATGACATCCTCTACGATGGCGACAACGTAGCAAACGCAACCTCAGCCGCTATCGTGAGCCCTCCGGGATTAGGAAACTTCAAGTTCGGTAAGTTTGTGATCTTTGATGGCCCCATAACAATGGACAAGAACTATCTCTCTGAACCCGTGGCTCGCGCACAAGGCTTCTATTTCTATGACATGAAGACGGACTTCAACTCGTGGTTTTCCTACACCTTGGTGTTTAACTCGACGGAACACAAAGGCACATTGAACATAATGGGCGCAGACTTGATGATGGAGCCGACAAGAGATCTATCGGTCGTTGGTGGGACTGGTGATTTCTTCATGGCTCGTGGGATCGCCACATTCGTGACGGATCTATTTCAAGGGGCTAGGTATTTCCGTGTTAAGATGGATATTAAACTCTATGAATGTTACTAACTAATTACATGTTTTATTTTGAAAACTGTGTGCTGACACAGAGACAACATGTGTTACTATTGATAAGTATGGTTTTTGTTTTTTTTTTGTTCTACAGTTTATTGTATGTTTGTGCTTTATATAATTCATGTTATTCCGATTATAGAAGCCCTAATGAACAAAAGAATGTTTCCAGCAAATTATATAATTTAGAATGGAAGACGAAATTTAACTCGCTTGACTAAAAAAAAGAATCGATATATAGTTGAACTTTAGTACTATACAAGAACATTTAAATAGTAAATAACGTAAGAATTTGTTGATGTGTCGCCGTTGACGGACACTATACTGTATATTGTTTCTTCTAATTGATAAATAGTTGAAAAAGGATACAAAAGCCCACCCCAGTTTTTTTTGGTTGCAGCCCAACAGAATAATTCAGATTAGAAAGAATCAGTCTGAACCAGATTAGCAACAGAAGAAGGAAGGTAAGGGGTGAGTTTGACAGTATTTTATATGGTTGCCAATCATCCGCTCCAAAAATGAAGATCGTGAAAGTGTATGAGTGATTTAGTTTTCCCTCAATATAAAAAATCAATAGTTGATAATCATTAGAAGAGGTGTGAAGAAATTGGCATTTGAATTGACATAGTTCAGCACACCGGATAAAGTGACAAAGAAAACAAAGGAATTTAATGGCAAAGAGGAAAAATTTCCATTGTCTCTGCTCCTTCCCGCTCCGCCATCGTCTATCCACTCACATGCCTCGCCGTCGCTCTTGCTCCTCTTAGCTCAAGGGAGAAATGCGGATCTGCTCAGCACGAGCTTAGACCCAACAGATCTGGGGGTCTCTCTGTTGTTGCACATCCGCCAAGCTCCGTTGAGTCTCCTCAGGCCTCCGGCGAGCACAACCTGACACCGGTGGGGGCTCAGTCTCCTTCACCCGGCGGCCTTAGTGGACCCTGCACCTCATCCGTCAAAATCTCACTTGTATTGGCCTCATCAAACACTTGAGCCTCCCTTGATGCTATGGGCTTTAGCCCTTCATCTATGGCCAAGTGTGTTCGGGCCTTACGAGTTTTAACGGTTCACTACCATAGCTCTCTCCTACGAATATTTACGATGTTCTCACCATCCCGCTCACTGAGCATTTCAACTTTAAAGGTTGTACCGTCGACGACTCTGTGTGAACTCCTATTCCGAAAACCTCTCTGCACTTCATTGCAACGTTTGGAGATCTAAGCATTTTCAGTGACAGTTTTCAGCTGAACCCATTGATTGGGTTCGACTTCATCGTGTTCTTTCGAATGCAGGTTCGAGGACTACAAGCGAAACTTCTCTATATGTCTCTTCTCTTCTCAGCCATCTCTATCCTTTATGTTTTGTTTTTTCTCGCATTGTTTACCGTTTTGAGTTTCTCTCCGATTGTAAGAAAATTTCCATAAAAAAAAAGAAGGGAAAGAAGAGATAATGATTTGAAGAAGTAATCGCATAAGTATTTTTTACGAAGGTTAATTCTACACTGTCTGTTCTCAAAAAAAAAAAAAAAAATCTGAGACTAGTGTCTAAAAGTTATTGTACCAAGTTACAATCCCACATCATTTTATATGAAATTCACATTTTTTGCAAAAAAAAAGAAAATTATCCATAATAGTCATTCGTGATCAAAACCAAATCGGAAAACTCGAACTTAGTATCCAATGATCTCATGGTGAATCCTTAAACCATTAGATCACCCTAACTTGATTACTAAATCCTTGTTTCTTGAAACATACATATATTATATATGACACATCAAAATCGTGGAAAAGATATGACCAAGAATTTTTTTTTTTCAACAAAATACAGATTTTATGTATGACCAATAATTTTTTTTGGCATCAATTGTAAATATCAACTAGGTGTTTTACCCGATTATGCGGGTGTAATCATATTACAAATACTTATTAGTTCATGCATTATTTATTCAAATACCAGTATCAAATTATTGTTATAATTTTAAAACTTTTAAATCAAACATAATATCATTTATATATGACAAAGTATTTCTATCAAAATATTATATACTAAATAATTATCTAATCTAATAATAAAAATATAATTATGCAGTCTAATAATAAAATATTTGAAATCGCTATTGATATATGGTGTTTTTGGCACCTTGTATATATGTTTTCTAGTTGGTTTTCAAATCATTATCGAGTCTTCCTAGTCCTTTTCGAGTCATTACAGGTCTGAAGTTGCATTGGATTGGAGATAGACCAACTGGAACAAAAAGGACAGAACACAATGCAATCTGGAGATTTTCAGCGAACGGTCAGGTGATGTTCCGATAACGAACAACCGGTGACCGTTCTGGATAGAGCGGAGCAACCCGAATGCATGTTCCAGCGGCATAGATTTTTAAGGAAACTACAAGTCATCACGGGATTTGCCCTAATTATCCCATCTTTTTCTCCCAGCCGCCAGTGGCTTCCATAAAACTTCTCTTTCTGTTTTTCTATATTTTACTACGCTGTTTTTGAGACAAGGAACCAGACTTGAGCTTTGAGAGATTTGTGATTTGATACTTTGTAAAGGGAGAAGACTCCATCTCTCTCACCATAGAGAAGAACCCCCTGAACCCTTATTCTATTTTATCTACACATGTTTTATTCAGTCTATGTCTCTGTGTTTTCTCTGTTCATGGCTGAGTAGTCAACTTGCTTAGTCTAGGGTGTTAGGGTGTTAGATCCGTGAGCATGACATAAATAAGTTATAGATCGATTATCTTCATTCACTGTTGTTCTTAAGGCTTGCATCAAATTAACCACTTAGTGCTTGATTCTAGGTTTAATCTATTCATCAAAAGTGTTATAGGTTGATAGACATAACTTGAATGAGCATCATATCCCTAACCAGCGAAAGTAGATGTTAGAGTGTTTTGTGAACATATCGGACTTGATCTTAATGTTTGTCATCGCATCTCAGTCCAAACGACAGTTTAGATACTGAGATCGATTGACAAAAGGTGAAGCACCACGACAGTGGGCTGATCTATCTTAAGTGATTCGAGTTCTAGACTGGTCTTTAATCGAACTTAAATAATTGTTTGGCTCACACTTGTTTAACACCCGACCAAACCACCATAGGCTAGCATTTTAATCATCTGAAAGCTTTAATTAATCTTATTACTTGCTTGTTACGAAACCTTAATCTCAAAACCCCATCACTGTTTTAGCTAAGTATTGATCCCATAAAGATAAAGTGTAATCGCTGGTCTCTGTGGATTCAATCCTAAAGTGCTACATCGACATACCATTCGATTGTGGTAGTGTGCACATTAGGTTAATTAATGTGCGTATACACGTAATATCAGCTATATTCCTTTTTGTTATATAAATTGGATTTTTAATAATATATATATATATATATATATATATATTTGAATTTTGTTTGTTTTAAACGTTTTTTCTATTTTAACCAATTTTATCATATAAATCTATATTTTATTATCTAATAAATAAAAGCTTAGGTGCCAGTTACACTAAAATAAAATACCAACTGATCTTTTGTGTGGACGTTATATAGTTCTAGGTGTATAGTATACCTATATAAATACACAAGTTTACAAATATTAACTGCAAATTATAAAAAATTAATTAATTATATAATAAGTAACATATATATATATATATATATATATATTATATTTTGCTGGTGGGGAGGAAGTGGTTTACGTGTTACTAGCAAATATATTATGTTGATAACACTTTAAATGATATAATTAGTAATATATAATATAAGGGTCAAGAATGGTCTTCACGTGCTATTTATATAACTTTTAACATGACAGTTCCGTTTCAAAAATAACCGCAAATAATAGTAAATATCATTACGACTAAACCAGAGTTCAGCTTCAAACAAGGGACAACGTTAAAGCAAAAGACTTTAATAAACTACGAAAACGGTGCTTGAACATCCTCGCAATAGCGTCAATCCTCCACTATCATTATCCATCTGAGCTTTCTCAAATCCTGTAACCAACTTAGGCACCACAAGCGATATATATGATCGATACCGGTGACCTTGCGTAACACTTTAGCGATCTACATCCCTATGATGTTGCCACCAGGACTCACAACTTCCAATAATTTAGATCTCAAAAATCATGCATTTCTATTGTACTTAAAGACTAGACTATACAGATCCCAAATACCCAATGGGAGCACAACTAAAAAATTAACTACACCTTATCCGAACTATTTAATGGACCGCTATGTTATGGATCAAATTCGAATATATATTTTATTTTAGGTTGAAGATGATGTAAAAAATATACTTAGAGAAAAAGGAGAATACACACCATAAGTGTGTATATGGGCATATGATTTATCTTCTAAATGATCACGTGCCAACTACCCATATTTATAGCGAGATAGAAAATTTGATTACCCATGAAAAATAACATTTATGTTGCTCATTAATGTTTATTGAACATTGTCGGTTGAAACAAGAAGAACAGAACCCTATCAAGCGAAGGATCAAAGAACGGTATTATCACATTCACTATATATAAGTCATGGCGACGAGAGGAGTTATACAATCAAAGAAACCAAAAGGAGAGACGAAGCATAAAAACGAGAGAGAGAAATGGCTACGTCGGGAACATACGTTACGGAGGTTCCTTTAAAAGGGACGGCGGAGAAACACTACAAGAGGTGGAAGAGCGAAAATTTTCTCTTCCCTGATGCCATCGGCCACCACATTCAAAATGTTACCGTTCACGACGGCGAATGGGACTCCCACGGGGGTATCAAGATTTGGAACTACACATTGGGTATTGATTTATTTAACATTTTAATACATACAACACATGTGAGTTGAATTATACACCAGCTACGTGTGTCGCGGTTATGATAGTACTATATACTGCTCAAGTTACAATCCTGATCATGTTGAGAATTTATTGCATCATTTCATATGAATATGACCCAACTATACTAATGAACGCGTGCATATACAGATGGAAAGCAGGAGGTATTTAAGGAGAAGAGAGAAATAGACGATGAGAATAAAACAATGACCACTACAAGAAAACAACGGTATTATGACGGACATTCCGGCGGAAAATGAAATCCTCGAATATCGAGGAATTTCGAGTAAATTCCTCGGAATATACCGGAATTCGAGGAAATATCAATCCGTCCGAATATTCCGAGGAAATTCCGAGGAAAAATGTGTTCCTCGGAAAAAACCGATGAATTCCGAGGAAAAATTATAGCCGTTTGAGAGCCGTTGGGGGATTTTACAAAATTCCGAGGAAATTCCGACGAACTAGCCGTTGGCATCGGAATTCCGTCGAATTTTCTCGTCTGTCGTCGAGGATTTAAACTATAAATACAAGCTGTCCTCTTCCTCTTCATTCACTCCATATCTTCGTCCTCCCTCTTACTCTATTTACACACGAATTTGATTCATAAAAAATATATCTTCTTCAAATTATTTTCGTTCTTGGATCGATCGACCTCATTTGGATCGAACACGAGATTGCTACGAAAAGAATACCAACGAGGTATAACCGAATTCATGGGGTTAGTCGGAAGCAAAACATGTATGTTAAGATGTCCTTGCTCTAATTGTAAAAATAGAAAGGTTATTAAAGAGTGGGATGTTTGGACTCATCTATATTTGAGTGGGTTTACACGAAGTTACAAAATTTGGTATCATCATGGGGAAACTGATTATGAACATGGTAGTACTAGCGAACCTAGTGTATACCAAGCCCCAAGATGAGAAAATTTGAGTAGATTGAGTGGCCAGTCAGTTTGAATCCTTTGAACATTCTTAAAAGCATGAATGTTGTTGGTTGATCAATGTTTGTGGCTTTTCCATGTTTAACAGCCTGCAGTTGATAGTTGAAAGAATGGTACTCAGATATTAGTTATTTGGTTTATCTAGCAAGGCAAAGCTGAATACGAATTAAAAACTACTCAAAACACAACCAAATAAAACGAAGAAACCATGTAAAAGAAATACGAACTCATAATTAAGAAAAAAAAAAAAACTAAGTTCAAAAGTAACCGAAAAAGTTATGGCAAATTCCTAAATGGAACTATGACAAGTACCCTCCCCCAGACTTAGTTTACACCGTCCCTGGTGTGACAACAGAAAATAAGACCATAAACGTTAGAATAGAAAAGAAAATAAAATAAGCGGTCGGAAATCAAATGGCAATACTGGCGGTGATAGCTCCTACTTCGTCTCCTGCTCGGATGTTCCTGCATCTTTGGGTCTCTTGGACCTCTTTCTTACCCTGTGTGTACCACTCGAACCGAACCAGAGCTGGATGGAGAGTTGTCCCGATGAACTACATCATCCTTTTGGCAACGACGGCGATCGTGAAATGGCAGCCCAGATCTTGTGTAGCATGTCGTTGTTTGTCTTTATGCTCTGATCTCTCCAATGTTGTTGCTGGCGAAGTGGTGTTCGGTGGAAGCTCTTGCAGCTTGTCTTGGAGTCGATGGGAGTAGCTGATGGGGTTGTGAATAATCTGGAATGGCTTGTGCAGCCTCATCTTCTCCTTCTTCATCATCCACGGCCTTGCCTTTGGTCTGATATTTTGGCGTGAAGAAGGATGGCTTGTCTACTAGTGCGGTAGCGGGGTAGGAACTCAACCGCAGCCTCCGAAAGTAAACAGTCGGGCGATCCGAGGCAGGTGGCGATGAGTGTTTTCTTTGCTCGGTCCGGAATACGTAGGCGTAAGGACCATCCCGATCGATCCTCGAGTGGGGCCCAGCTATGAACTCCTTACTTACTAGAGAAATGACATCCAGGTAGTTCCAAGCAATGTTGTTCGATCTGTCGGTGCTACCGATGGTTCTCGTAGTCTACACCGACATGTGTAAGGATCCGAGTAATCACGCACCAAATCCACATGCACCGCTCTTGGATTTGGTTAGTTTCCTGTATCTGCTAAGTTTGCGGCCAGCACCGCTCCCATGTTGAAGCGAGAGGAGGTGGGAATGTAGAGTTTCCAAATGCGGTAGCAAATGCCTCACACCTTGGTACAAGAGGCACAACTCCCATTGCGTGACTGATGCGGCTGTGGTTGTCCCGTATAGCAATGAGCCAATGAGGCGTGTGGCATATCTCATGCGGGTTCGGATAAGTGACTCATTTGCACGAGAAGATCTATAAACCCCTGTGACAATCGTTTCCCGAAGTTCAACAGCTCGAAGTCCAATAAAGACCAGATGTCCTCTCCACGCACTCAATCCAAATAGTCCGCAGAGGTGCGTGAAAGATACCTCAAAGTATACTTTCTGCACTAAGAATGCCGAAAACCTTCGATGGCTATCATCGGGATGGCTGACGTATGCGGATGCTATGAACTGGCGTACCAACTCCGGATAACTTGGTTCATTGAGGTTGCATAGTTGGCCTAGACCCATGTTCTGGAACAGCCCTTCAATGTCTGATTTGATTCCCAATATTGTCATCGTCTCAGGACATGCTAGTTGTGTAGCGGAGCGGCTACCTTCTTCATGTTGTTGTAGTGGGTGGTATCGGACTTATCCCACTTCTTTGGCCTTTGCTTCTCGCTGAGGCGAACCCTCTTCTTGTGTGTTCTTCTTTTGCTGATGTTTTCGTCGCTTCATTCTCTACAAAATAGAATCTTTGAAACAAGTGAGTATGCAGTATATGTTTTTCAGCAGCCAATACTAACACGAGTTCAGTAAACACTAGCGACTCAGTTAAGGAACATCAATCCATAATCAGTTCATTCCCGGGTTCATCATTCAAATATGTATTTCAACAACGATTTGCTCTCAACATGGTTATAATCAATTAAGAACTCAAATCAACATGAAAATGAAAGGCTAAATCGAGTTGTGATAAAAACCAAATTGAAAAAATTCTCAATCCCTAAATCATCTCAAATCTGTTCCAAACTCGTTGATCACGACAATTGTGTTCTATTCCATGTTTAAACATCTGTTTCATGCATATTTGATCAAGGAATCAACACGGAAATAAGAAATTCACAAAACCAAAAATTGCTCAAGAACACGATTTGAGAATGTGGAGATTCACGAGTATACCTGTCTTAGGGTGAAAACGAGTGTAGGAATCAGGTAGAGCTCGAAAAATCAAGGGAATAGAGCTCAAAAAGGGGGTTGAATTATAGAAATCGGAGGGATGAGAGTTCTGAGGTTTTGATCCAAAAGTTCGGGTTTTGCCTTATAATTCTGTTTCCGCTGCGCATCTATCGATGCGTTTTGGTACATATATCCATCGATCGATCGATCGTTTAAAAGGCTCGAGATTTTGCTCGATCCATCGATGGGATAATCTAATCGATCGATCACATTGTTACGCTTTGGTCCATCTTAGTGATCGATCGATGCGTTTTTTGACATATATCCATCGATCGATCCGTTTATAAAAAAACTTACAAGATTTTTCGAGGACATTCCGAGGCAACGATATTCTCGATCGATCGATGGGATAATCTAATCGATCGATGGGATAATCTAATCGATCGATCACATTGTTACGCTTTGGTCCATCTTAGTGATCGATCGATCGTTTTTGACATATATCCATCGATCGATCCGTTTATAAAAAGCGTGCAAGATTTTGTTCTCGATCGATCACATTGTTACCCCAAACCCTGTTTCCTCGAAAAGCCTCGGTATTCGAAAATTTCGAGGAACACCTGATATACTCTATCGATCGATGCGTTTTGGTACATATATCCATCGATCGATCCGTTTATAAAAACTTACAAGATTTTTCGAGGACATTCCGAGGCAACGATATTCTCGATCGATCGATGGGATAATCTAATCGATCGATGGGATAATCTAATCGATCGATCACATTGTTACGCTTTGGTCCATCTTAGTGATCGATCGATGCGTTTTGGTACATATATCCATCGATCGATCCGTTTATAAAAAGCGTGCAAGATTTTGTTCTCGATCGATCACATTGTTACCCCAAACCCTGTTTCCTCGGAAAAGCCGAGGTATTCGAGAAAATTTCGAGGAACACCTGATATACTCTATCGATCGATGCGTTTTGGTACATATATCCATCGATCGATCCGTTAAAAAATTGACGTATTGAAACCCCAAACACTAGTTCCTCGAATTTCCTCGAATATTCGGCGAATCGAGGAAGAAGGGTTTCTCGAATTCACTCGAATAATCGAGGAAATTAGAAATAGGGTTTTAAACCGAAAAAACTTTTGTGGTTTGAATAACACCTATATAACCCTTATTAAGTGTCTTCGTTCATTATGAAGTCAAAATTTGTTCCTTACCGTATAATTAACACTTTTCGATTGTATGAACGGAATCCCACAACATAAGAGAAACACTTATACCTTTTAATGAACGGTAAAGAGAATAGTTTCAATTAGTTTTGAAATTTGTTATTTCATGGTTTATGCTCATCTATACAAAGAATCCTTAATGATATGCATTACAATTGCATAAGAAATGAAATACGGCAAAAAAAATTGATGATTTGAAACCCCAAACACTAGTTCCTCGGTATTTTCACGGAATATTCCGAAGAAATTCGACGGATATTTTACTATCCGTCGAATTTCCTCGAATATTTTCATTTTACCGGCAAATATTTCGAAAATTGAAATTAGAATTCGACGGATAATGTCCGTCGGACCCTAGGTTTTATAACCACGAGCCCCTTCTTCTTCCCCATTTCTCTCTTCTTCCTCTGCGCGACTCCTCTCTTCTCTCCAGCGATTTCCCCCTGAAATCCGACGATATCTCCGGCGATCTCCCCCTTCTCTTACACAAATCATGTAAGGACCCTATCCCACTCTCTTAGGTTCTATTTGTTAGGTTTTTGTTTAGTTTTGATAGATTTTTGTTAGGGTGATTGGTTAGGATTGTGATTTGGTTGTATAATAGGTTTAGAATTGTGGTTTGGTTGAATAATTTGTTTTGTTGAATTGATTTAGAATTTTTTTATTTTTTTTTGTATTTATAAAATCGATTTTCGTATATAAAATCGATTTTTGTATTTTACAAAACGATTTTTCTATATAAATTCGATTTTTTTGGATTTTACAAAATCTTTTTTGTATATAAATTTGATTTTTTGGATTTTACAAAACTTTTTTAATATCTATAAAACTTTTTTTGTGATTAAAAACTATTATTTGGGATTTAAAAATATTATATATATATATATATTATTAAAACTATTTTTTGTAATTATTAAACTATTTTTTATTTATTAAAACTATTTTTTGTTTATTAGAACTATTTTTATATATTTATTAAATATTTTTAATATCTATAAATCTTTTTTTGTGATTAAATTATTTGGGATTAAAAAAATAAAATAAATTAATTTATATCTTTCTGTATTTATTAAATGTATTTTTTTAATTCTGGTCTCATGATGATCGGACTTCGGCCGGCAAGACATCCTTGAAGGACAAGGGTGATCGCATATCTTTGTTGGAGACCCGGATGGCTGCTGAACAGGCGGGCTATGAGGCACAGAGGAGGCTGAACCAGCAAATGATGGAAATGATGCAGGGGATGTACCCGAACGAGGTGTTCCCGGAAGTGCTAGACCCGTAGTTTTTTTTTTCCAAAAACTTGGAATGTTTTATTTTTATTTGTGAAACTTTGAATATTAATTAATATGATTTCAATTTTAATTTTAATTTTATATTTTCGAATTTAAATTTCAATTTTTTATTTTTAAAAAATTAATATTTTTACATTCCAAGGAAATTAATTATATTTTTTACTCGATCGATCGATCGTTTTGGACATATATCCATCGATCGATCGTTTATAAGCGTTCGAATATACCGAGGACATCTTCCTCGAATATACCGAGGGACATGTTCCTCGAATATACCGAGGACACCTTTCCTCGAATATACCGAGGACATGTTCCTCGAATATACCGAGGGACATGTTCCTAAGAATATACCGAGGACATCTTCCTCGAATATACCGAGGACACCTTTCCTCGAATATACCGAGGACACCTTTCCTCGAATATACCGAGGACATGTTCCTCGAATATACCGAGGACATGTTCTAAGAATATACCGAGGACATGTTCCTCGAATATTCGAGGAAGATGTCCTCGGTATATTCAACGTTTATAAACGGATCGATCGATGGATATATGTTCAAAACATCGATCGATGAACTTCGAGGAAATATCCCGACGAAGTTCTCCTCGGTATATTCAGGAGATTTCGACAAACTAGTGATCCTCGGAATTTCCTCGGAAATTTGTTTCCTCGGAATCCCGTCGGAAAATTCCAAGGGATTTCGAGGAAAGAAGAAATTCGAGGAATTATTTCCGAGGATTTGTTTCGTCGAATAACGTTATTCGGCGAAATTCAACGATTTTTCCCTCGAGATCGTTGCTGTTTTTGTAGTGGACGGTTAGAGGACTTGAAGGTCATGTAATGGAGCTGTTCAAGGTTTATGACCTCATCGGCCAATTTATTCCCAAGACTGAAGATAGTTGCATATGCAAAATCACTATGGTTTGGGAGAAGCGCAACGATGAAGTCCCCGAACCAAGCAGCTACATGAAACTCCTCAAGAGCATGGTTGTGGACATGGAGGACCACGTCCTCAAAGCTTAATCAACATCATCATTATTATCACCATCACCATCAAAATTATCACTCTCTCGATGTACTTTCAAGTAGGCACGGGACTTTTATCCGAGATCCGATCCGATCCGATCCGAAAATCGGATATCCGGAGAGGCGAATCGGATCGGATAATAAAATGTTAGATCCGTCAAAGCGGATCCGATCCGATATCTTGATTTTTAGTCCGGATATCCGGATCCGTAAATTTTATTAATAATTATTTCAAAAATAGTAATATCTATATATAAGAACTAATTTTATTTAATAAATTTTCATTTTTATAATACTGTATATAAATTTTATGTAAATTTTGTAATATTATACATAGAAATAATTAAAAACATTATTTATCTTTTTATTTTTAAATTATTGTTAATATTTTATATATATTAATATTATTTTTATTTATTTTAAAGATCTAAATCGGATCGGATATCCGCGGATATTATAATTTTAGAAGGATATCCGACACGGATATCCGCGAACTCGGATCGGATAAGGATAGTAAAATTAAAGATCCGCGGATAAGGATTCGAATCGGATATCTTAAAATTGCCGGATACCCGATCCGTCCCAGGCCTACTTTCAAGGTGTTCTCCATATAATAATGAACTAGGTGATATCAGCCTTGCTTGATGAATAGACTAAAGTATCGGGTTATATTGTTATATTTTAGTTGTCCAGAAAAAAATATTGTTATATTTTATTAAAATTATATTGGTTCTGGAGTACATAAAAATTGTAGAAGAATAAAAATAAATTGAAGTAAATAATATGAGGTTAAAAAAGTAAATAATATAAATTTTATAATTTAGTGGACTGATTAGGACTCGAAATTGTAAAAGAGACAAATTATTAAACTTTAATATTCATTATGAGTCAAAATAGATGGTTTGGGTTAACTCTTAGTCACTTGAGATATCCATATTTTGTGAAATAAACTCAATCACAATACCTAAGAAGATTGGAAGATGAATCGAGTGACTCAAATCTCGGGAAATTCGAATCGATAGATTGTAAATTGACAAAGGCCCTATCAACAAATCTCCATATTTAAAAGAAGTCCATTAAATGATATTTGACTTCAAACTTAACCGGAAATAATTAAATAAATTTCCAAATTTAATGTTTATCACCATTTATGTTAATTTCGTAATAAAAAAAAAATTGTTGCAAAAGATAAGGGATTCAAAGAAATTTATTATGTCATTCCTTTTTGATTTTATTTTGCAATCACTCAAGATTAGGTTTAACTTTTTATATACAACGCTTTGATTTTACAATATAATTGAGTTTATATTGTCCATGCATAACATGAATGTCACATATCCCATAAAATACATATAATATCAGCTCTAGGTGATCTTCCGATACGCCACTGTGAGTGAATTATTTAAATAGAATTTATAACTTTTAATCTATATATATTTGAAATGTAAAAGTCATTATAACCATATAATTAGTATTTTGCTAACGACGTAAAAAATATTTTTTTAATATTTTATTTTCTGTAACTACTATTTTTTTTATTTTTTTATTTTAAAAATATAATATAACTTGACAATATTTTGTTTTCTTTTTAAAAAGATATCGAATTTGAAATAATAAAATTCTAGTGGTTGTTGAAGAAGAATAACTCATACTTTTATATGTAATAGTTTTAGTAAAAAAAATCTGACTCTTTCAAAAAAAACCATAATTGTCTACGAATAAAAGTAATCGATAATCATCCTTTGCTTGCAGATCTTCTATATATTGAATATCATTTACAGCAACCAAATCTCCACAAAGGTCTTGTAGAAACATGGAACAGTGATTTATCATGATTAGTTCGACTATAGATGATAATATGACAACTAAAGTATAAAAACGATTGCATCAAATTTTTTTAAATAAATTGCTAAATTAGTGGTACATGTCACATTATTATTTTCCTTAACACACATTATAATCAATGGTCATATATGTATATAGGATAATATCGCTATATTGAGTCAAAGATACACAAATTATTTTCGCTAAATTAGTGATACATATTACATAAATACTTTCCTTAACACACACTATAATTACTACACGAGTCACATATATGTATACAGAATAATGTCGTTATAATAAATATATGGCTATAATTAAGAACATTGCATATATAGAGTTACCTTTTACACACTTGTTGATGTAACATATAAATAGATGGCAATGGTTGTTCAAAAAAAATAGATGGCAATAAAATTTATAAGATTACAATTTTTTAAATTTAACCGACACTGCTCCAAGTTGGTACATACTAATGAGACCCAAATAATATTTCAGGTTTTTAAGATTATTAAAAATTGTCTAAATTGCGTTAGACTAAATGTGTATCTGGTCTATTCTAACTACAATAAGCATATTCATCAAAGACAACAACAGTTTTGATATAGTAAGCGTATTGGTTCATATTTGATAACATAACTGTTGAGTATATCCTAATGTTATATATTTTTAGTAACATATACTTTTTTTGTCTTTGGTTCCTTTGTCTTTCACGTAACTTTAGTGTATATGCTAATGTTATATATTATTAATAACAGTGATTGTTAGCAAAATATTTTTTTCACGATATTACCAAACTGTTATATATTATTTTACACGTTTTTTGTAGTTGTCATCCTCATATGGATTTTTTATTGTGTTAGTGAATGAGTAAGTTTTGGTCATTGAAATTGAAATGTCGAGTTTTTAATATAGTGTAATTTACATTATATAACATAAATTTGTTTATTTCAATGTACATGATGAATACGTTTTCAAAACTTAATATATGGCTCAACGATTATTTTAGAACACAGTTGTTATACCATAGATGAATCTACATAAAATTCCGGATTTGGTTAAGACAAATAAATTAGTTATTTCAGGTTTAGCTAATGGATGTCAGATAGAATAATTTCGGTTCTATACCAAACATATAGTATAATTTTGCCTATTTATAATGAGTAATGGCATCACATGTAATTGATCTAGGCAAGGGAGAGCTTTTAATATAAGGTTGTGAGAAGAGTCCTAGTGATGACACCTAAGTAATGACATTTTGGTTAATCACACATGAGGATAAGGTTATTTAATAAGAGTGCTCCTCAAATAATATAAAAGGGATAAGTGTGGTCTTTTTTTTTTGTGCTAAATGAATAAGGTGTGGTCTTGTACGTTTCATTTCTGTGAAACCGTTTGTTTTTGTAAGGTTGCTTTTTCTCTTGGGCATGTTTTTGTATCGAGTTCTACTTCTATGTAATGATACTTAAGAATAATGCATGTTCTTCATCTTTAATTAATCAATATTATTAATTCAGAATCACTGCTGATATTTACCCTTACTTTTACGTGGCATATTACTTAAAATGCCATTGTATTTTCAAAAAATAAATACTCCTCATTAAGGTAGAATGGTAATTTGAGATATGGACTAGAAGTAACCACGAAAATCGTGGGTGGGACCTTTACATATATACATCGACTATTAGACTAAATAATAAAAATATTCATCTGTTTATTGTGCTGTTATTTATTATCGGTTTCTTTCCAGAATATAATGAAACACCAAACCAATAACATCGAATTTCATCTTTATATTGGTATGGAAATTTTAATTTCAACCGACCCCACTCATCAATTTAAACAGCTTGACATGTCAATATTGAATAACTAAATAATTTATTAGAGAATATATCATCAACCTATAATAAGCATCAACAGTTAAATAATTTTATGTACAATTTTGTAAATTCTAAACATAAATTTAAGTACGTATTCATACAAAATAACATAGTTCATGGGTTTATAATATATATTTTAAATATGGTATTAAAAAAATTTCTTATTAAATTAGAAACATCACAACTTCTTTTAAATGAATTTTTAAGGTGGACTTCATATTTTAATACACAAAATATATTAGACGATAGAATATAATAAAATTTACTAAGAAATTATGTAATAATTGTTTAAAAAAATTTTAACTTCATAATTCACAAAAAAATCAAAATACAAGTTTTATAGCAATTTTTGCATTACAATAAAAAAAATACAATCCATGTTTGCAAAATAATAAAAATCCGTCCGTCCGGTCGAGTCATGATCTAGTTTACAATTATTTTTTAATATATATACGCATATCAACTGCCAAGTTGTATTGATTAATTTGGACGACCGTTTTTTGTACGTTAAATCCGATAAGTAAATTTTATTAATTAAATGTTTGTTTCGATATCTTATCCCGATATGAGTTGACGACAATAAAGGGGCCGAATACAGGGTCAAGCTCTAACGTTTGTAGAAAATTCAATTTAAATGACTCAAAATTGTTAACATTTGATAGAAGAGTTGTGAGAATTTGTTATCTATTTTTTATTGTTCATACAAGGTGAAGTCAAAGTGAGAATTGATTACAAAGATATTCTACATAATGACATGGTTAAACTCATAAAGACATAAGGTTGAATAGATCTTTCATGTAGCTGGATGTAAACCCCCAATGGACTCTAGTCTTGAACTTGTATGGTATAGGTTATGGACCATCCACTTCATGATTCATAACACTCCCCCTTGGATGCCATAACCATATAGGGTTTGTAACATGCTAATGTTGCCTCATTAAAACCTCTCCCGGAAAATCCAAACCTAATGTGGTAAAAGAGAAACTAGAGAAAGGAAAAAGTACAACACACATTACTCCCCTGATTTGGACATCATGAAGGTCCTTGAGTCTACGCGTGCCAATCTTGTTGCGTGAACTTCCTGAATGTGCAAGAGGGCAATGATTTGGTGAAGAGGTCGGCTGAGTTTTCACTAGACCGTATCTGAAGGACGTTGACCTCTCCAGCTTTCTGCAACTCATGGGTAAAGAAGAACTTGGGTAGAATATGTTTGGTTCGGTCACCTTTGATATACCCGTCTTTGAGTTGAGCAATGCAAGCTGCATTATCTTCATATATGATGGCCGGACCCGTTGGGTCGCATATGGACGCATAATGTGGTCCTATACCTTTTGTTCAAAGATGAACTTCGATCTTATAACTTATCTTTATGATAGCTTATTCATTCATATCACAGCTTGGTTGGTTCATGCTGAGAATTCGACCAACCATAAGTATTATCAAAATTTGGCTAATTTGTGGTGATGGTCTATAACATTTTCTAATGTTTAATGAATAAACATTTAACCTATCTTAGGCTGGTTAGTATGAAACACAAGGAATTTAAAATTCCTCTATGGACTGATTTGAATTGTTCTTATAGAACTCTTCATTTGCTTACATGTAGTAATTTAATTCAGTTCATGAACAACATTAGGAAAATGCTGTTCAAGAGAACTTCTTTTCTCATCTTTTGATTCTGAGCTCAATACCGTTTGGTAAACCTTTTGGTACCAATAATATTATCATCATCATCCAGTGAGTCATATATAGCATACTACATCTTTTGAATTTCTTCCAGACATCATATGTAGTGAAATATGTAGTAGTATCCACCACATTGGATTATATTAGACCTTTCCCGGTCGGTCTCACGATTTATCATTCTTCGAGTTATATATTCATGGGCATCATATGGCGTTTACATATTCATGGCCAATACAATGCCTTTTATATATCACTTTAAACCCCGTTTCTTTCATTATTCATTATGAGTACTCTTGTGTGGGTTTATGATCCTCGATACATATCTTTGTATTCATGTGCTACATACTTGCGCATTTTCTATGAATGTATGTGTCGACATACTTATATATATAGTTCCTTTTAGTTCCAGACATGGTATAAATCAATTTGAGATTTCATTATCTAGGACCTTAATAACCTTATAACTTGGCGTCCCAAGCTATATGGTATGGTACCTCGTTGTTCAGCTGACCAGCCTTATATCTCAATGCCTGGAATGATTTCCTTTAATAAAACTCGGATTTTATCTCATGCACCTTTCTTTCTTTCCGAGGTTCTTTAGAATTTATAGAATTTTATTTGGAACATTTATTTGCTCTATCTTATATAGACTTTGTAGCAACTTGGTTGTGTCTTTAAGACATCAAAGCCGTGTGGTGCTAAGCTGGGATGACATAGTTATTCTTTCTCTCGGGTCAATATGTCTGGCATTTTATTTTGCTATCATTGTAGCATATGGACGTCTATAAATTATTTTCTAGTCCGAGGATCTTTGCCAAGACATTGATGGTTGATACCAGATGGTAGATACCATTCTTTATCATTCTTTATGCCAGCTTATTACTTTTCTCCTTTCATTGTTGGATATTCGGATTCATAAACCTTATGTAATCCTTGTTCCTTGGTCTATAATTAGATCACCCATTTTGGGTCAAGGTTTCTTTTAAACTTATGGAGAAAGTATATTCATAATATATATCCAACATATATTTCCAATCCTCTTTATGAGATTCTAAGATCACATGATCTTAGATGGCACATATATTTGTGGTGGATTCTTTCATAATATCTTAAGATGATATATGTGCGGACTCATGACCATTATCAGTCTGAGGTGGGTATATCTATGATCACTTATATGGCCTGATATAATTACTATGGCCTGATGCAGGTTCATTCTTTTATAACTCATGGTGTCCCCAAGCATATGGACTTTTAGAATTTGAACCTTATAGGTAATGATCTTTATATCAAATTCAACCAATATGTAATATGGTTGTGGACCATGTTTCACGGATTTTAGTATGGTCATGTATCATGGGATTTGTCCTCACTCCCCTCATGAACATACTCAAATTTGTGGTACTTGGGACAATAAATTCCCTTGTGCATATATATATTGCACACCGCGTGAGATCTTATGGGATAACATTTGTGCCCTTTTAAATATTTGCATCATAATCGAATGGCTAAGTATGGTAATGCCATCTAAGTGATAAATTTTGTGGGCTAATCAAGCATGATTGCCCTGGCTATTGCCTAATATCATATTGATCACTAGATCAATAGAGAATGTAGTCTCGACCACTGGCGATTTTAATTTAGGTACTCTTATTCCCTTTTGTCCATTATTGGAAACCATTTTTTCTTCTTAATTCAATGGACCTTATAGGGTGAATATAATGCCAATTAGGCAAAGCCTTGGTCGAGCTTCTTTTCATTTCTTTCAAGGAATGTCCAATTGAGTTCAAGAGTATTTTATAAGCTGATGCGGATGGCGAGCATGTCGTGCCATTTGTCAAAGGCTTCTTTGAACTCTTTGAAAAATGAGTTGGGGTATTAATCCTCAATCATATTTATCTTGGCATAATAAAGGCATATAGATATAGTTTCTTATCAAACAACAGTTTGAATAACGTAATGATGAACTCAAAGTAATTCATTTTATTAATGAAGTCGTGTATAAAGCAAAATATCAAAGCAATTCATGAAACATAAACTCGGAAACATGAAAATGAGAATGTCAAAGACAATTATATAATATGGCATTCACAATGCATGTGTTGCCATATGGGCTCAACTTCAGCTCTCTCACCATAGAGAAGAACCCCGAACCCTTATTCTATTTTATCTACACATGTTTTATTCAGTCTATGTCTCGTGTTTTCTCTGTTCATGGCTGAGTAGTCAACTTGCTTAGTCTAGGGTGTTAGGGTGTTAGATCCGTGAGCATGACATAAATAAGTTATAGATCGATTATCTTCATTCACTGTTGTTCTTAAGGCTTGCATCAAATTAACCACTTAGTGCTTGATTCTAGGTTTAATCTATTCATCAAAAGTGTTATAGGTTGATAGACATAACTTGAATGAGCATCATATCCCTAACCAGCAAAGTAGATGTTAGAGTGTTTTGTGAACATATCGGACTTGATCTTAATGTTTGTCATCGCATCTCAGTCCAAACGGCGGTTTAGATACTGAGATCGATTGACAAAAGGTGAAGCACCACGACAGTGGGCTGATCTATCTTAAGTGATTCGAGTTCTAGACTGGTCTTTAATCGAACTTAAATAATTGTTTGGCTCACACTTGTTTAACACCGACCAAACCACCATAGGCTAGCATTTTAATCATCTGAAAGCTTTAATTAATCTTATTACTTGCTTGTTACTTAAACCTTAATCTCAAAACCCCATCACTGTTTTAGCTAAGTATTGATCCCATAAAGATAAAGTGTAATCGCTGGTCTCGTGGATTCAATCCTAAAGTGCTACATCGACATACCATTCGATTGTGGTAGTGTGCACATTAGGTTAATTAATGTATGCATACACGTAATATCAGCTATATTCCTTTTTGTTATATAAATTGGATTTTTAATAATATATATATATATATATATATATATATATTTGAATTTTGTTTGTTTTAAACGTTTTTTCTATTTTAACCAATTTTATCATATAAATCTATATTTTATTATCTAATAAATAAAAGCTTAGGTGCCAGTTACACTAAAATAAAATACCAACTGATCTTTTGTGTGGACGTTATATAGTTCTAGGTGTATAGTATACCTATATAAATACACAAGTTTACAAATATTAACTGCAAATTATAAAAAATTAATTAATTATATAATAAGTAACATATATATATATATATATATATATATTATATTTTGCTGGTGGGGGGGGGGGGGGAGGAAGTGGTTTACGTGTTACTAGCAAATATATTATGTTGATAACACTTTAAATGATATAATTAGTAATATATAATATAAGGGTCAAGAATGGTCTTCACGTGCTATTTATATAACTTTTAACATGACAGTTCCGTTTCAAAAAATAACTTCGCAAATAATAGTAAATATCATTACGACTAAACCAGAGTTCAGCTTCAAACAAGGGACAACGTTAAAGCAAAAAGACTTTAATAAACTACGAAAACGGTGCTTGAACATCCTCGCAATAGCGTCAATCCTCCACTATCATTATCCATCTGAGCTTTCTCAAATCCTGTAACCAACTTAGGCACCACAAGCGATATATATGATCGATACCGGTGACCTTGCGTAACACTTTTAGCGATCTACATCCCTATGATGTTGCCACCAGGACTCACAACTTCCAATAATTTAGATCTCAAAAAATCATGCATTTCTATTGTACTTAAAGACTAGACTATACAGATCCCAAATACCCAATGGGAGCACAACTAAAAAATTAACTACACCTTATCCGAACTATTTAATGGACCGCTATGTTATGGATCAAATTCGAATATATATTTTATTTTAGGTTGAAGATGATGTAAAAAATATACTTAGAGAAAAAGGAGAATACACACCATAAGTGTGTATATGGGCATATGATTTATCTTCTAAATGATCACGTGCCAACTACCCATATTTATAGCGAGATAGAAAATTTGATTACCCATGAAAAATAACATTTATGTTGCTCATTAATGTTTATTGAACATTGTCGGTTGAAACAAGAAGAACAGAACCCTATCAAGCGAAGGATCAAAGAACGGTATTATCACATTCACTATATATAAGTCATGGCGACGAGAGGAGTTATACAATCAAAGAAACCAAAAAGGAGAGACGAAGCATAAAAACGAGAGAGAGAAATGGCTACGTCGGGAACATACGTTACGGAGGTTCCTTTAAAAGGGACGGCGGAGAAACACTACAAGAGGTGGAAGAGCGAAAATTTTCTTCCCTGATGCCATCGGCCACCACATTCAAAATGTTACCGTTCACGACGGCGAATGGGACTCCCACGGGGGTATCAAGATTTGGAACTACACATTGGGTATTGATTTATTTAACATTTTAATACATACAACACATGTGAGTTGAATTATACACCAGCTACGTGTGTCGCGGTTATGATAGTACTATATACTGCTCAAGTTACAATCCTGATCATGTTGAGAATTTATTGCATCATTTCATATGAATATGACCCAACTATACTAATGAACGCGTGCATATACAGATGGAAAGCAGGAGGTATTTAAGGAGAAGAGAGAAATAGACGATGAGAATAAAACAATGACCACTACAAGAAAACAACGGTATTATGACGGACATTCCGACGGAAAATGAAATCCTCGGAATATCCCGAGGAATTTCCGAGTAAATTCCTCGGAATATACCGACGGAATTCCGAGGAAATATCAATCCGTCGGAATATTCCGAGGAAATTCCGAGGAAAAATGTGTTCCTCGGAAAAAACTGATGAATTCCGAGGAAAAATTATAGCCGTTTGAGAGCCGTTGGGGGATTTTACAAAATTCCGAGGAAATTCCGACGAACTAGCCGTTGGCATCGGAATTCCGTCGGAATTTTCTCGGTCTGTCGGCAGGATTTAAACTATAAATACAAGCTGTCCTCTTCCTCTTCATTCACTCCATATCTTCGTCCTCCCTCTTACTCTATTTACACACGAATTTGATTCATAAAAAATATATCTTCTTCAAATTATTTTCGTTCTTGGATCGATCGACCTCATTTGGATCCGAACACGAGATTGCTTACGAAAGAATACCAACGAGGTATAACCGAATTCATGGGGTTAGTCGGAAGCAAAAACATGTATGTTAAGATGTCCTTGCTCTAATTGTAAAAATAGAAAGGTTATTAAAGAGTGGGATGTTTGGACTCATCTATATTTGAGTGGGTTTACACGAAGTTACAAAATTTGGTATCATCATGGGGAAACTGATTATGAACATGGTAGTACTAGCGAACCTAGTGTATACCAAGCCCCAAGATGAGAAAATTTGAGTAGATTGAGTGGCCAGTCAGTTTGAATCCTTTGAACATTCTTAAAAGCATGAATGTTGTTGGTTGATCAATGTTTGTGGCTTTTCCATGTTTAACAGCCTGCAGTTGATAGTTGAAAGAATGGTACTCAGATATTAGTTATTTGGTTTATCTAGCAAGGCAAAGCTGAATACGAATTAAAAACTACTCAAAACACAACCAAATAAAACGAAGAAACCATGTAAAAGAAATACGAACTCATAATTAAGAAAAAAAAAAAAACTAAGTTCAAAAGTAACCGAAAAAGTTATGGCAAATTCCTAAATGGAACTATGACAAGTACCCTCCCCCAGACTTAGTTTACACCGTCCCTGGTGTGACAACAGAAAATAAGACCATAAAACGTTAGAATAGAAAAGAAAATAAAATAGCGCGGTCGGAAATCAAATGGCAATACTGGCCGGTGATAGCTCCTACTTCGTCTCCTGCTCCAGATGTTCCTGCATCTTTGGGTCTCTTGGACCTCTTTCTTACCCTGTGTGTACCACTCGAACCCGAACCAGAGCTGGATGGAGAGTTGTCCCGATGAACTACATCATCCTTTTGGCAACGACACGGCCTGATACGTGAAATGGCAGCCCAGATCTTGTGTAGCATGTCGTTGTTTGTCTTTATGCTCTGATCTCTCCAATGTTGTTGCTGGCGAAGTGGTGTTCGGTGGAAGCTCTGCAGCTTGTACTGGCTGGAGTCCGATGGGAGTAGCTGATGGGGTTGTGAATAATCTGGAATGGCTTGTGCAGCCTCATCTTCTCCTTCTTCATCATCCACGGCCTTGCCTTTGGTCCGATATTTTGGCGTGAAGAAGGATGGCTTGTCTACTAGTGCGGTAGCAGGGTAGGAACTCAACCGCAGCCTCCGAAAGTAGAGCAGTCAGGCCGATCCGAGGCAGGTGGCAGAGTGTTTTCTTTGCTCGGTCCGGAATACGTGACGTAAGGACCATCCCGACGATCCTCGAGTGGGGCCCAGCTATGAACTCCTTACTTACTAGAGAAATGACATCCAGGTAGTTCCAAGCAATGTTGTTCGATCTGTCCAAGCTACCGATGGTTCTCGTAGTCTACACCGACATGTGTAAGGATCCGAGTAATCACGCACCAAATCCACATGCACCGCTCTTGGATTTGGTTAGTTTCCCTTGTATCCTGCTAAGTTTGCGGCCAGCACCGCTCCCATGTTGAAGGCGAGCAGGTGGGAATGTAGAGTTTCCAAATGCCGTAGCAAATGCCTCACACCTTGGTACAAGAGGCACAACTCCCATTGCGTGACTGATGCGGCTGTGGTTGTCCCAGATAGCAATGAGCCAATGAGGCGTGGCATATCTCAGATCGGGTTCCGATAAGTGACTCATTTGCCCGAGAAGATCTATAAACCCTCGTGACAATCGCTTCCCGTAAGTTCAACAGCTCAAGTCCAATAAAGACCAGATGTCCTCTCCCCGCACTCAATCCAAATAGTCCGCAGAGGTCCGTGAAAGATACCTCAAAGTATACTTTCGCACTAAGAATGCCGAAAACCTTCGATGGCTATCATCGGGATGGCTGACGATGCGGATGCTATGAACTGGCGCACCAACCCGGATAACTTGGTTCATTGAGGTTGCATAGTTGGCCTAGACCCATGTTCGAACAGCCCTTCAATGTCTGATTTGATTCCCAATATTGTCATCGCCTCAGACATGCTAGTTGTGTAGCGGAGCGGCTACCTTCTTCATGTTGTTGTAGTGGGTGGTATCGGACTTATCCCACTTCTTTGGCCTTTGCTTCTCTCGCTGAGACGAACCCTCTTCTTGTGTGTTCTTCTTTTGCTGATGTTTTCGTGCGCTTCATTCTCTACAAAATAGAATCTTTGAAACAAGTGAGTATGCAGTATATGTTTTTCAAAGCAGCACAATACTAACACGAGTTCAGTAAACACTAGCGACTCAGTTAAGGAACATCAATCCATAATCAGTTCATTCCCCAGGTTCATCATTCAAATATGTATTTCAACAACGATTTGCTCTCAACATGGTTATAATCAATTAAGAACTCAAATCAACATGAAAATGAAAGGCGAAATCGAGTTGTGATAAAAAAAACCAAATTGAAAAAAATTCTCAATCCCTAAATCATCTCAAATCTGTTCCAAACTCGTTGATCACGCACAATTGTGTTCTATTCCATGTTTAAACATCTGTTTCATGCATATTTGATCAAGGAATCAACACGGAAATAAGAAATTCACAAAACCCAAAAAATTGCTCAAGAACACGATTTGAGAATGTGGAGATTCACGGAGTATACCTGTCTTAGGGTGAAAACGAGTGTAGGAATCAGGTAGAGCTCGAAAAATCAAGGGGAATAGAGCTCAAAAAGGGGGGGGGGTTGAATTATAGGAGAAATCGGAGGGGATGAGAGTTCGAGGTTTTGATCCAAAAGTTCGGTTTTGCCTTATAATTGTTTCGCGACACGCATCTATCGATGCGTTTTTGACATATATCCATCGATCGATCCGCTTATAAAAACGCATAAGATTTTGTTCTCGATCGATCGATGGGATAATCTAATCGATCGATCACATTGTTACGCTTTGGTCCATCTTAGTGATCGATCGATGCGTTTTTTGACATATATCCATCGATCGATCCGTTTATAAAAAAACTTACAAGATTTTTCGAGGACATTCCGAGGAACGCTTGATATTCTCGATCGATCGATGGGATAATCTAATCGATCGATGGGATAATCTAATCGATCGATCACATTGTTACGCTTTGGTCCATCTTAGTGATCGATCGATGCGTTTTGGTACATATATCCATCGATCGATCCGCTTATAAAAACGCATAAGATTTTGTTCTCGATCGATCACATTGTTACCCCAAACCCTGTTTCCTCGGAAAAGCCTCGGAGTATTCCGAGAAAATTTCGAGGAACACCTGATATACTCTATCGATCGATGCGTTTTGGTACATATATCCATCGATCGATCCGCTTAAAAAATTGACGTATTGAAACCCCAAACACTAGTTCCTCGAATTTCCTGAATATTCGACGGAATTCGAGGAAGAAAAGGGTTTCCTCGGAATTCACTCGGAATAATCCGAGGAAATTCCGAGGAAATAGGGTTTTTAAACCGAAAAAAACTTTTTGTGGTTTGAATAACACCTATATAACCCTTATTAAGTGTCTTACGTTCATTATGAAGTCAAAAATTTGTTCCTTACCGTATAATTAACACTTTTCCATTGTATGAACGAATCCCACAACATAAGAGAAACACTTATACCTTTTAATGAACGGTAAAGAGAATAGTTTCAATTAGTTTTGAAATTTGTTATTTCATGGTTTATGCTCATCTATACAAAGAATCCTTAATGATATGCATTACAATTGCATAAGAAATGAAATACGGCAAAAAAAATTGATGATTTGAAACCCCAAACACTAGTTCCTCGGTATTATCGAATATTCGAAGAAATTCGACGGATATTTTACTATCCGTCGAATTTCCTCGAATATTTTCATTTTACCGGCAAATATTTCGAAAATTGAAATTAGAATTCGACGGATAATGTCCGCCGGACCCTAGGTTTTATAACCACGAGCCCTTCTTCTTCCCCATTTCTCTCTTCTTCCTCTGTGACTCCTCTCTTCTCTCCAGCGATTTCCCCGAAATCCGGCGATATCTCCGGCGATCTCCCCTTCTCTTACACAAATCATGTAAGGACCCTATCCCACTCTCTTAGGTTCTATTTGTTAGGTTTTGTTTAGTTTTGATAGATTTTGTTAGGTGATTGGTTAGGATTGTGATTTGGTTGTATAATAGGTTTAGAATTGTGGTTTGGTTGAATAATTTGTTTTGTTGAATTGATTTAGAATTTTTTATTTTTTTGTATTTATAAAATCGATTTTCAGATATAAAATCGATTTTGTATTTTACAAAACGATTTTTCTATATAAATTCGATTTTTGGATTTTACAAAATCTTTTTGTATATAAATTTGATTTTTTGGATTTTACAAAACTTTTTTAATATCTATAAAACTTTTTTTGTGATTAAAACTATTATTTGGGATTTAAAAATATTATATATATATATATATTATTAAAACTATTTTTGTAATTATTAAAACTATTTTTATTTATTAAAACTATTTTTGTTTATTAGAACTATTTTTATATATTTATTAAATATTTTTAATATCTATAAATCTTTTTTTGTGATTAAATTATTTGGGATTAAAAAAATAAAATAAATTAATTTATATCTTTCTGTATTTATTAAATGTATTTTTTTTTAATTTACAGGTCTCATGATGATCAGACTCGGCCTCGACAGCATCCTTGAAGGACAAGGGTGATCGCATATCTTTGTTGGAGACCCAGATGGCGGCTGAACAGGCGGGCTATGAGGCACAGAGGAGGCTGAACCAGCAAATGATGGAAATGATGCAGGGGATGTACCCGAACGAGGTGTTCCCGGAAGTGCTAGACCCGTAGTTTTTTTTTTCCAAAAACTTGGAATGTTTTATTTTTATTTGTGAAACTTTGAATATTAATTAATATGATTTCAATTTTAATTTTAATTTTATATTTTCGAATTTAAATTTCAATTTTTTTATTTTTTAAAAAAATTAATATTTTTTACATTCCAAGGAAATTAATTATATTTTTTACTCGATCGATCGATGCGTTTTTGGACATATATCCATCGATCGATCTGTTTATAAGAAACGTTCGGAATATACCGAGGGACATCTTCCTCGAATATACCGAGGACACCTTTCCTCGAATATACCGAGGACACCTTTCCTCGAATATACCGAGGACATGTTCCTCGAATATACCGGGGACATGTTCCTAAGAATATACCGAGGACATGTTCCTCGGAATATTCCGAGGAAGATGTCCCTCGGTATATTCCGAACGTTCTTTTATAAACGGATCGATCGATGGATATATGTTCAAAACGATCGATCGATGAACTTCCGAGGAAATATCCCGACGAAGTTCTCCCCGGTATATTCGAGGAGATTTCGACAAACTAGTGATCCTCGAATTTCCTCGAAATTTGTTTCCTCGAATCCCGCCGAAAATTCCAAGGGATTTCCGAGGAAAGAAGAAATTCCGAGGAATTATTTCCGAGGATTTGTTTCGTCGGAATAACGTTATTCCGACGAAATTCTGACGATTTTTTCCCTCAGTATCGTTGCTGTTTTTTTGTAGTGGACGGTTAGAGGACTTGAAGGTCATGTAATGGAGCTGTTCAAGGTTTATGACCTCATCGGCCAATTTATTCCCAAGACTGAAGATAGTTGCATATGCAAAATCACTATGGTTTGGGAGAAGCGCAACGATGAAGTCCCCGAACCAAGCAGCTACATGAAACTCCTCAAGAGCATGGTTGTGGACATGGAGGACCACGTCCTCAAAGCTTAATCAACATCATCATTATTATCACCATCACCATCAAAATTATCACTCTCTCGATGTACTTTCAAGTAGGCCTGGGACTTTTATCCGAGATCCGATCCTGATCCGATCCGAAAATCTGGATATCCGGAGAGGCCGAATCCGGATCCGGATAATAAAATGTTAGATCCGTCAAAGCCGGATCCGGATCCGGATATCTTGATTTTTTAGTCCGGATATCCGGATCCGTAAATTTTATTAATAATTATTTCAAAAATAGTAATATCTATATATAAGAACTAATTTTATTTAATAAATTTTCATTTTTATAATACTGTATATAAATTTTATGTAAATTTTGTAATATTATACATAGAAATAATTAAAAACATTATTTATCTTTTTTATTTTTAAATTATTGTTAATATTTTATATATATTAATATTATTTTTTATTTATTTTAAAGATCTAAATCCGGATCCGGATATCCGCCGGATATTATAATTTTTAGAAGGATATCCGACACCCGGATATCCGCGAACTCCGGATCCGGATAAGGATAGTAAAATTAAAGATCCGCCGGATAAGGATTCGAATCCGGATATCTTAAAATTGCCCGGATACCCGATCCGTCCCAGGCCTACTTTCAAGGTGTTCTCCATATAATAATGAACTAGGTGATATCCGCGCCTTGCGCGGGATGAATAGACTAAAGTATCGAAGTTATATTGTTATATTTTAGTTGTCCAGAAAAAAATATTGTTATATTTTATTAAAATTATATTGGTTCTGGAGTACATAAAAATTGTAGAAGAATAAAAATAAATTGAAGTAAATAATATGAGGTTAAAAAAGTAAATAATATAAATTTTATAATTTAGTGGACTGATTAGGACTCGAAATTGTAAAAGAGACAAATTATTAAACTTTAATATTCATTATGAGTCAAAATAGATGGTTTGGGTTAACTCTTAGTCACTTGAGATATCCATATTTTGTGAAATAAACTCAATCACAATACCTAAGAAGATTGGAAGATGAATCGAGTGACTCAAATCTCGGGAAATTCGAATCGATAGATTGTAAATTGACAAAGGCCCTATCAACAAATCTCCATATTTAAAAGAAGTCCATTAAATGATATTTGACTTCAAACTTAACCGGAAATAATTAAATAAATTTCCAAATTTAATGTTTATCACCATTTATGTTAATTTCGTAATAAAAAAAAAATTGTTGCAAAAGATAAGGGATTCAAAGAAATTTATTATGTCATTCCTTTTTGATTTTATTTTGCAATCACTCAAGATTAGGTTTAACTTTTTTATATACAACGTTTTGATTTTACAATATAATTGAGTTTATATTGTCCATGCATAACATGAATGTCACATATCCCATAAAATACATATAATATCAGCTCCTAGGTGATCTTCCGTGCGCCCTGCGCAGAGTGAATTTATTTAAATAGAATTTATAACTTTTAATCTATATATATTTGAAATGTAAAAGTCATTATAACCATATAATTAGTATTTTGCTAACGACGTAAAAAATATTTTTTTAATATTTTATTTTCTGTAACTACTATTTTTTTTATTTTTTTATTTTAAAAATATAATATAACTTGACAATATTTTGTTTTCTTTTTAAAAAGATATCGAATTTGAAATAATAAAATTCTAGTGGTTGTTGAAGAAGAATAACTCATACTTTTATATGTAATAGTTTTAGTAAAAAAAATCTGACTCTTTCAAAAAAAACCATAATTGTCTACGAATAAAAGTAATCTGATAATCATCCTTTGCTTGCAGATCTTCTATATATTGAATATCATTTACAGCAACCAAATCTCCACAAAGGTCTTGTAGAAACATGGAACAGTGATTTATCATGATTAGTTCGACTATAGATGATAATATGACAACTAAAGTATAAAACGATTGCATCAAATTTTTTTAAATAAATTGCTAAATTAGTGGTACATGTCACATTATTATTTTCCTTAACACACATTATAATCAATGGTCATATATGTATATAGGATAATATCGCTATATTGAGTCAAAGATACACAAATTATTTTCGCTAAATTAGTGATACATATTACATAAATACTTTCCTTAACACACACTATAATTACTACACGAGTCACATATATGTATACGAGAATAATGTCGTTATAATAAATATATGGCTATAATTAAGAACATTGCATATATAGAGTTACCTTTTACACACTTGTTGATGTAACATATAAATAGATGGCAATGGTTGTTCAAAAAAAAAAAAATAGATGGCAATAAAAATTTATAAGATTACAATTTTTTTAAATTTAACCGACACTGCTCCAAGTTGGTACATACTAATGAGACCCAAATAATATTTCAGGTTTTAAGATTATTAAAATTGTCTAAATTATGCTAGACTAAATGTGTATCTGGTCTATTCTAACTACAATAAGCATATTCATCAAAGACAACAACAGTTTGATATAGTAAGCGTATTGGTTCATATTTGATAACATAACTGTTGAGTATATCCTAATGTTATATATTTTTAGTAACATATACTTTTTGTCTTTGGTTCCTTTGTCTTTCACGTAACTTTAGTGTATATGCTAATGTTATATATTATTAATAACAGTGATTGTTAGCAAAATATTTTTCACGATATTACCAAACTAGTGGTACATGTCACATTATTATTTTCCTTAACACACATTATAATCAATGGTCATATATGTATATAGGATAATATCGCTATATTGAGTCAAAGATACACAAATTATTTTCGCTAAATTAGTGATACATATTACATAAATACTTTCCTTAACACACACTATAATTACTACACGAGTCACATATATGTATACAGAATAATGTCGTTATAATAAATATATGGCTATAATTAAGAACATTGCATATATAGAGTTACCTTTTACACACTTGTTGATGTAACATATAAATAGATGGCAATGGTTGTTCAAAAAAAAAAAAATAGATGGCAATAAAAATTTATAAGATTACAATTTTTTTTTAAATTTAACTTCGACACTGCTCCAAGTTGGTACATACTAATGAGACCCAAATAATATTTCAGGTTTTTAAGATTATTAAAATTGTCTAAATTATGCTAGACTAAATGTGTATCTGGTCTATTCTAACTACAATAAGCATATTCATCAAAGACAACAACAGTTTTGATATAGTAAGCGTATTGGTTCATATTTGATAACATAACTGTTGAGTATATCCTAATGTTATATATTTTTAGTAACATATACTTTTTTTGTCTTTGGTTCCTTTGTCTTTCACGTAACTTTAGTGTATATGCTAATGTTATATATTATTAATAACAGTGATTGTTAGCAAAATATTTTTTCAATGATATTACCAAACTGTTATATATTATTTTACACGCTTTTGTAGTTGTCATCCTCATATGGATTTTTATTGTGTTAGTGAATGAGTAAGTTTTGGTCATTGAAATTGAAATGTCGAAGTTTTTAATATAGTGTAATTTACATTATATAACATAAATTTGTTTATTTCAATGTACATGATGAATACGTTTCAAAACTTAATATATGGCTCAACGATTATTTTAGAACACAGTTGTTATACCATAGATGAATCTACATAAAATTCGGATTTGGTTAAGACAAATAAATTAGTTATTTCAGGTTTAGCTAATGGATGTCGATAGAATAATTTGGTTCTATACCAAACATATAGTATAATTTTGCCTATTTATAATGAGTAATGGCATCACATGTAATTGATCTAGGCAAGGGAGAGCTTTTAATATAAGGTTGTGAGAAGAGTCCTAGTGATGACACCTAAGTAATGACATTTTGGTTAATCACACATGAGGATAAGGTTATTTAATAAGAGTGCTCCTCAAATAATATAAAAGGGATAAGTGTGGTCTTTTTTTTTTGTGCTAAATGAATAAGGTGTGGTCTTGTACGTTTCATTTCTGTGAAACCGTTTGTTTTTGTAAGGTTGCTTTTTCTCTTGGGCATGTTTTTGTATCGAGTTCTACTTCTATGTAATGATACTTAAGAATAATGCATGTTCTTCATCTTTAATTAATCAATATTATTAATTCAGAATCACTGCTGATATTTACCCTTACTTTTACGTGGCATATTACTTAAAATGCCATTGTATTTTCAAAAAATAAATACTCCTCATTAAGGTAGAATGGTAATTTGAGATATGGACTAAGAAGTAACCACGAAAATCGTGGGTGGGACCTTTACATATATACATCGACTATTAGACTAAATAATAAAAATATTCATCTGTTTATTGTGCTGTTATTTATTATCGGTTTCTTTCCAGAATATAATGAAACACCAAACCAATAACATCGAATTTCATCTTTATATTGGTATGGAAATTTTAATTTCAACCGACCCCACTCATCAATTTAAACAGCTTGACATGTCAATATTGAATAACTAAATAATTTATTAGAGAATATATCATCAACCTATAATAAGCATCAACAGTTAAATAATTTTATGTACAATTTTGTAAATTCTAAACATAAATTTAAGTACGTATTCATACAAAATAACATAGTTCATGGGTTTATAATATATATTTTAAATATGGTATTAAAAAAATTTCTTATTAAATTAGAAACATCACAACTTCTTTTAAATGAATTTTTAAGGTGGACTTCATATTTTAATACACAAAATATATTAGACGATAGAATATAATAAAATTTACTAAGAAATTATGTAATAATTGTTTAAAAAAATTTTAACTTCATAATTCACAAAAAAATCAAAATACAAGTTTTATAGCAATTTTGCATTACAATAAAAAATACAATCCATGTTTGCAAAATAATAAAAATCCGTCCGTCCGGTCGAGTCATGATCTAGTTTACAATTATTTTTAATATATATACGCATATCAACTGCCAAGTTGTATTGATTAATTTGGACGACCGTTTTTGTACGTTAAATCCGATAAGTAAATTTTATTAATTAAATGTTTGTTTCGATATCTTATCCCGATATGAGTTGACGACAATAAAGGGCCGAATACAGGGTCAAGCTCTAACGTTTGTAGAAAATTCAATTTAAATGACTCAAAATTGTTAACATTTGATAGAAGAGTTGTGAGAATTTGTTATCTATTTTTATTGTTCATACAAGGTGAAGTCAAAGTGAGAATTGATTACAAAGATATTCTACATAATGACATGGTTAAACTCATAAAGACATAAGGTTGAATAGATCTTTCATGTAGCTGGATGTAAACCCCCAATGGACTCTAGTCTTGAACTTGTATGGTATAGGTTATGGACCATCCACTTCATGATTCATAACACTCCCCTTGGATGCCATAACCATATAGGGTTTGTAACATGCTAATGTTGCCTCATTAAAACCTCTCCCGGAAAATCCAAACCTAATGTGGTAAAAAGAGAAACTAGAGAAAGGAAAAAGAGTACAACACACATTACTCCCCCTGATTTGGACATCACTGAAGGTCCTTGAGTCTACGCGTGCCAATCTTGTTGCGTGAACTTCCTGAATGTGCAAGAGGGCAATGATTTGGTGAAGAGGTCGGCTGAGTTTTCACTAGACCGTATCGAAGGGCGTTGACCTCTCCAGCTTTCTGCAACTCATGGGTAAAGAAGAACTTGGGTAGAATATGTTTGGTTCGGTCACCTTTGATATACCGTCTTTGAGTTGAGCAATGCAAGCTGCATTATCTTCATATATGATGGCGGACCGTTGGTGCATATGGACGATAATGTGGTCCTATACCTTTTGTTCAAAGATGAACTTCGATCTTATAACTTATCTTTATGATAGCTTATTCATTCATATCACAGCTTGGTTGGTTCATGCTGAGAATTCGACCAACCATAAGTATTATCAAAATTTGGCTAATTTGTGGTGATGGTCTATAACATTTTCTAATGTTTAATGAATAAACATTTAACCTATCTTAGGCTGGTTAGTATGAAACACAAGGAATTTAAAATTCCTCTATGGACTGATTTGAATTGTTCTTATAGAACTCTTCATTTGCTTACATGTAGTAATTTAATTCAGTTCATGAACAACATTAGGAAAATGCTGTTCAAGAGAACTTCTTTCTCATCTTTTGATTCTGAGCTCAATACCGCTTTGGTAAACCTTTTGGTACCAATAATATTATCATCATCATCCAAAGGAGTCATATATAGCATACTACATCTTTTGAATTTCTTCCAGACATCATATGTAGTGAAATATGTAGTAGTATCCACCACATTGGATTATATTAGACCTTTCCCGGTCAGTCTCACGATTTATCATTCTTTCAGGATTTATATATTCACTGGGCATCATATGGCGTTTACATATTCATGGCCAATACAATACGCCTTTTATATATCACTTTAAACCCCACGTTTCTTTCATTATTCATTATGAGTACTCTTGTGTGGGTTTATGATCCTCGATACATATCTTTGTATTCATGTGCTACATACTTGCATTTTCTATGAATGTATGTGTCGACATACTTATATATATAGTTCCTTTTAGTTCCGACATGGTATAAATCAATTTGAGATTTCATTATCTAGGACCTTAATAACCTTATAACTTGGCGTCCCAAGCTATATGGTATGGTACCTCGTTGTTCAGCTGACCAGCCTTATATCTCAATGCCTGGAATGATTTCCTTTAATAAAACTCGGATTTTATCTCATGCACCTTTCTTTCTTTCCGAGGTTCTTTAGAATTTATAGAATTTTATTTGGAACATTTATTTGCTCTATCTTATATAGACTTTGTAGCAACTTGGTTGTGTCTTTAAGACATCAAAGCCGTGTGGTGCTAAGCTGGGATGACATAGTTATTCTTTCTCTCGGTCAATATGTCTGGCATTTTATTTTGCTATCATTGTAGCATATGGACGTCTATAAATTATTTTCTAGTCCGAGGATCTTTGCCAAGACATTGATGGTTGATACCAGATGGTAGATACCATTCTTTATCATTCTTTATGCCAGCTTATTACTTTTCTCCTTTCATTGTTGGATATTCGGATTCATAAACCTTATGTAATCCTTGTTCCTTGGTCTATAATTAGATCACCCATTTTGGGTCAAGGTTTCTTTTAAACTTATGGAGAAAGTATATTCATAATATATATCCAACATATATTTCCAATCCTCTTTATGAGATTCTAAGATCACATGATCTTAGATGGCACATATATTTGTGGTGGATTCTTTCATAATATCTTAAGATGATATATGTCTGGACTCATGACCCGTATCAGTCTGAGGTGGGTATATCTATGATCACTTATATGGCCTGATATAATTACTATGGCCTGATGCAGGTTCATTCTTTTATAACTCATGGTGTCCCCAAGCATATGGACTTTTAGAATTTGAACCTTATAGGTAATGATCTTTATATCAAATTCAACCAATATGTAATATGGTTGTGGACCATGTTTCACGGATTTTAGTATGGTCATGTATCATGGGATTTGTCCTCACTCCCCCTCATGAACATACTCAAATTTGTGGTACTTGGGACAATAAATTCCCTTGTGCATATATATATTGCACACACGTGAGATCTTATGGGATAACATTTGTGCCCTTTTAAATATTTGCATCATAATCCGAATGGCTAAGTATGGTAATGCCATCTAAGTGATAAATTTTGTGGGCTAATCAAGCATGATTGCCCTGGCTATTTGCCTAATATCATATTGATCACTAGATCAATAGAGAATGTAGTCTCGACCACTTAGGCGATTTTAATTTAGGTACTCTTATTCCCTTTTGTCCATTATTGGAAACCATTTTTTCTTCTTAATTCAATGGACCTTATAGGGTGAATATAATGCCAATTAGGCAAAGCCTTGGTCGAGCTTCTTTTCATTTCTTTCAAGGAATGTCCAATTGAGTTCAAGAGTATTTTATAACTGAGTCTGGATGGCAGAGCATGTCGTGCCATTTGTCAAAGGCTTCTTTGAACTCTTTGAAAAAGTGAGTTGGGGTATTAATCCTCAATCATATTTATCTTGGCATAATAAAGGCATATAGATATAGTTTCTTATCAAACAACAGTTTGAATAACGTAATGATGAACTCAAAGTAATTCATTTTATTAATGAAGTCGTGTATAAAGCAAAATATCAAAGCAATTCATGAAACATAAACTCAGGAAACATGAAAATGAGAATGTCAAAAGACAATTATATAATATGGCATTCACAATGCATGTGTTGCCATATGGCGCTCAACTTCAGCTTCATCAGCTATAGGAGGCCTCATCTCATTCAATGTATCTTTTCTGAAGCTTGTCAAATCTGTTGATGGTATCTTTGATTTTCTGGTTTCTTTGTTCAGAAGCCGAAAGATATGACAAAAGGTCATTATAAGTGGTGAACTTCTTAGCCGTGTGTAGCAACAGCACATCCTTTGGATGGAATGTGGAGTAGGTCTTATATAATAAAGAATAATGTGTTATCCTTTCACCACATAGTTCAAGACTATATGCAATATCCATCAGAGCCGAATTATATTTGTCCACGGATTCAAAATCCTGGAATCTGAGGATCTCCCATTCATGGTTGGCAGTTTGCCACGATACCGGTTTGAACCTTTTCCTTAACTGTAACCAAAGGTCACAAAGATCCTCAACATGGAGATACATGTCTCTTAATTCCCCAGTGAGATGATAACGAATAATCGTTATAGCTCTATGCCTTTCACTATCAATGATATCATTGTACTCATTGATGCATTGTCCGAGTCCTCTGGATCTCAGGGCAACAAGAGTATTCTTTACCCATTCTAGGTAATTATCTCCAGAGAGATTTAGGGCAGAGTAATCTGAGGGTTCAAATCTCGACATCTGAATATTTAACGAGTAATTCAAGCACTCAGAATTCTATGTAAGCAATAGGATAAATCAATGTATATGATTTCAATAAGGCTTTTCCCCAAATCATATAATCTATTTGCTTAAGCAATCTTAGTATGAGAATGATCAATTGATCATTGCATCTAGTAATCCTTTTAATTATAATTCAAATTGGATTGATTATATATATAGGGTATTAAGGCCCTTTAGAATTTGAATAAGGATCAATCATCATTTTATTAAATGAGATCAAGCAAGATGGATGAAATCAAGCAAATGCATGGATCAAAAAATAGCTGAATGCATGTTCAGAACTAAGCATTGGACTTAAACAATCTATATGTGATTCCTAATGCATGAGGATATTTGGTTTTCAAAGATCATAAAGCAAAACCCATTTTTCCCTTTACAGGTAAACCAAGACAAGAAAATTTTATAATTTTCAGGATATGTCTAGAACAAATTCAATTAGATTTTCAATCAATCGGTTTCAAAGCTGGTTTATGTTTTCAAATTAAACAAACATGCTTAACTTTAAAAATAACCGATTTAATCTAATTAGATGCAAGCAATATGAACCAATTTAGATTTTATTTTAAATGCTCCATGATTAGAATGATCTATTATATGTATGCATGCTCAGTTTTAATAAAACTATATGACAAGCGGATGCATGGAAATGATCAGTTCATGATATGTGTATGATCTAACAATTTACTAATCCATGTTTGATCTAATAGATGCTACCAGGTATGTAAATATGATCAGTATATAAATCAATCATCACAAAATCAGTTTTCAAGGTTGGTTTTTAGATCAAGATAAATTTATATCATTTGTTCAAACTATAATGAACCGATTTCAAGGCCGTTTTAGATTTAGATAAATTTTGACAAACAACTATGTGATCAAATGATTTCAACTTAGTATTTATTTTAGCCTATGTCATGACTATTTAAATCAAGACTATATGTTATAATATTTTGATAAATACTACCTAGTCAAAGATATGCATTTAAAACAATCATAAAAGTTTTAAATTTTGATCAGTTACAATATAAAACATCAATGGTCAAAGATATGCATTGATTAGGATTTAAGTTTTGATATCTTTGGGTTTGACTGAAAGATTATGGCTGAAAAGATTGTGGCCGGAAAAGGTCATGGCCGGAAAAATCATGGCCGGATTTGGATTTAGGGGTTCAGCCAATTATTGCTTAGAATTTAGGGGATTGATAAAAATCAAGCAAAAATGATTTAGAGAATTGATATGTATAATGGCCATCAAGATACATATCCGGTTATAAAACAAACAAGGGGATTTGAGATTTTGATGTGGATAAGGGCCGATTTGCATCGGTAAGCACATCGAATGAGATTAAGATTTTGATGGCCAGCTTATTCATCCGGCTATACAGCCGGTAATACGGCCAAACAAAAATTATGGGTTTCAATCCTTTAGTCACCGGATTTAAGGCCGGATCAAAATAGGAGAAAGGGGAACCGATTTTAAGGCTTGCTAGCTAAAAGGGGTTTATGATTTTCTCTAATATCTTTTATAATTTCAAATAGTTCTTAGAAACAAGATTCATATAGATCTTAGATTATTAATAAGTTTTATAAGTTTTTAGAGATTCTTAGATCTTTAGAGATTCAAATAACTTTAGAATCAAGATTCATATTGATCTTAGATTCAAGATTAATATTTGTGATAATTTTAGATCTATAGATTTTTATAAATTTTATGATTCAAATAGATCTAATAATCAGGATTTAGATATGTGGTGTTCTTAGATTTTATGGATAGATTAGTTTACTTTTTAGAAAACACCAAATCGATCTGAATGGACCACCGTGAGAGAGAGCTGATCCGCGGATGAGCTGGTTGAGAGAGAGGTGGAGGAGCTGGCCGGAAAACCGTGAGAGGGATAGACTTGGCCAGCGGAGCAAGGCTGAGGGCCGGAAGAGATGGCCGGAAAAGAGATGATCGCCGGCGGATGGGATTGCTCAGGTGGAGAGAGTCTCGTGCTGATAACGTGTTATGATTTGAGAGAAGATTTGTGAGAATGTGTTGTCTATTTCTTATTGCTTACACCACTATATATAGTGGTTCATACAAGGTGTAGTCAAAGGGAGAATTGATTACAAAGATACTCTACATAATGACATGGTCAAACTCATAAAGACATAAGGTTGAATGGGTCTTCCATGTGGCTGGATGTAAACCCCCAATGGACTCTAGTCTTGAACTTGTATGGTCTAGGTTATGGATCATCCACATCATGATTCATAACAAAAATCAATTTTTAAGCGTTTAAATCAGTTCAAATCAGTTTAAATTAATCTAAACTAGGTGTTTCATCCGCACTTGTGGGCATAAGCATTTTATAATTATGTATTAATATATACATTACCAAATAAACGGTTATAATGATAAATTATATTTTTTTTGAAAATTCTTAATTATTATAATTTTTTGATTTTTTTTATAGTATATTCAACATTATTAGATAAATCTTATAAATCACTTATCTTATCTTTTCAATTATATAATTTAAGAAATTATATTGATTAATATAAATTTGTTATTAAAATATATATTTAGGATAATAACACAACATATATAGGAATTGTTATTGATTTTAAAATACTTATCTTTTATTTTTAAATATATTTTTTTAGATTTTGGATTATTCTTATTATTATTAATATTAATCACTTATCTTATAAAAACTAAATTTGTTTTTATTTTAGCTAATGTATATATTTAATTCATTAAGAGTATAAACGATATTAAATGGTTTAACTTTAAATGTGAGAGTTCTATTGCGACAAATATTTTAGGTTAAAAACACAATACATATAGGAATTACCGTTGATTTTAAAATAATTATCTTTTATTTTAAAATATATTTTTTAGATTCTGGATAATTTTTCTTATTATTAATATTAATCACTTATCTTATAAAAAACTAAATTTGTTATTATTTTAGCTAATTTATATATTTAATTCATTAAGGATGTAAACAATATTAACTGCTTTAAATTTTAGTGTGAGATTTTCGTTGCAAAAAATCACTTCGAAAATAATAATATATATTAATTAATTAAATTGGTCAAGTGAGGTAATATCAAAATGAATTATGACCAATTTAATGGAGTATATCATTGTCACCATCAATTTATCTATAATCAAGTGCTAATCTTTTTTATTAACTTTACTTTTACTGTAAATTTCATAAATTTAATTGTTTTTATTTCTTTTTAAAAAATATTAAATCCAAGTTAAATTTTTTATTAAATATTAAATATAAATATAAGATATAATAAGTAACAAATATTTTAATACATAAATTTGTCTAGCTGGTAGTCCTCTACTGATTAGTTATTTACTGTTAACGGTTCTTTGAACATTGCCAGTAGATATTATCGAGTTGGTACTCTTATCAATAAAATCATCCATAACAGTCGATCATGATCAAAACCTAGTTGAAAACTCGAACTTAGTATCCTAATGATCTTATGGTGAATCTATCAACAATTAATTACCCTAATTAACTTGATTGGTAATTCGTTTCTTGAAACATAAACATACATATATTGTAGATGACAAATCAAAATCATTGAAAAGATACGACCAATAATTTGTTTGATATGATCTAAAAAACACTTCATCCGTCCCATAAAGATATACTTTTTAGAAGAGTAGTTTGTTTCACAAAGACGTATTTTTTTTGTGTTTTCTATGAAAATATTGTAAAGTTCAAGAAAATTAATTAATTTTATTGAATTATTATTAGTTAAAAGTTATTGAAAATTACAGAAAACTATACATTTATTATAGTGATTTAATGTGTTTTTTTTAATATGTAAAAAAAATATTAAAAAATCTATCTTCGTGGAACGGACTAATACTTTCCGTAAACAAAGTACATATTTTAGGTATGGCCAATAATTAGATCTCGCTAAATCATGCATTTCTAATTTAAAGACTACAAATCCCAATGCAGCCAACTAAAAAGTTACAACCCAATCTGAACTATTTAATGCACCGCCATGCTAGGAATTATATTGGATTAAATTCGATCATATATATTTTATATTCTATTAAAGAGTAAATATTGGTTGAAGTCTTGAAGATATGCAATAACAAATGATCTTTGTAATACCTTTTTGTATATAAACTACACATGCACACTATACGGCAACATTAGTACATATCATTATGCAACCGGATAATGACTGAAAACAATGATGAATCAAATAAATACAAGTATAAATAAACTTGCATATATAAGTCTCTCTATATATATAATTTAACGAAAATCGTTTTATATATTGCACGTTTTGAAGACGTAATCACTTTCATGTCGTTTATGCTATTTTAGATGCTTTCTTTATGAACGGAATTATATCTTTTTTTTTTTGGCAACAAACTGATTTATAAATCTAAACGGGTAGTTCAATACAAAGTCAAGACATGAAAAAAAAAAAAAAAGTCGAGACATAGTTTTGGAGAGCAGACTTCGCAAGGGAGTCCGCTACACAATTGTGTTCGCGACCAATAAAAGAGATAAAAACAAATGAGAAGGATGAATATAATAGCTCGATATCCATGAGAACTCCAAAAAGCTCCACCGGATATGACTTCGAGTTTATAGCTCTCACGATCTTGTGAGTCGGTTCGAAACCAGACGTTAAGGAGAGATGTGCGCTTAGCTTCCTGCATTGCTTCTGATACGCCCTAAATTAGGGAAGGATCACTCAATCGGACTTAAGGGATATGAACTCGCCAAAAGGGAGAACTGATGGATTGAATGGTGACACAATGGGTTGCGGAAGGCCCAATGATACTACCAGACTTCAGTTGGTGCTTGATATGACTCACAAGTCCACCAAAAGAAGGATTTCTAAACGTTGCCTGATATGACGCACAGGTCCAACGAATTAGAGGCTGTTTACTCGGAGATAACCTCACCAAGAAACAAAGAAGTGTTCTACAAAGAACAAATAGATAAACTCAAATAAAAGGGGAAAAAGCTTCTCTTATTTCGTGGTTCTTAGGCCTTATATATAGGATTACAAGTTGTAGAAATCTAAAGAAGAATGTGCTAAAAACAAGACATAGAAACTAGAAATGAAGACTTTGACTAAAGACCGAAATTAATGATTTATGTTGAATTTTTTTCCCATGCACGACCAAGACTTCCTTGCTGACTCCCTCTTGGCATTCTTGATGAGAATGGGCTTGAAATGGACTGAGGAAAGGTCTGGTCGAATTTGGTGTAAAACCGACCCAAATTGAATTTGTTATGAATTTTTCTTTGGGCTAAAAAAGGCTCATTTCGCCCAGCAACTAAACCAGCTTCATCTTCAGTGTCACTTAGCTCATTCAGCTCCAAGCTAGTATAACTTAGCTCACTCAGCTCATCCAGCTCATCTACTATCACTTCAGCTGGTTTCAGCTCAAGCATACTCTCTTCAGCTGGTTCCAGCTCGTCCTCAGTCTCATCAGCTGGTTTTAGATCAGTATCCTCACCATTAATCCATCCTGGTTTGTCCTTTGTTGAAGAATCATCTGGCTCAGCCATGGTCGCATCATCCTGGCCCGGGTCTATGATCCGAGGCGCATCAGCTTCCCTCATAGCCAGCGCTTCCGCCATGAAAGGAGAGGATATGTGATCGATTGCCCGTATGCCTTCCGAGTAGACGCCATGAGCTGCATTTTTGAAGCACCACCCGAGTTTTGCTTGTAACACCCCCGAACCATCCTAAACATAGGTCGACCCACCGGCTAACAATCAAACAAGAACATGACCGACGGACGACCCACACCAAGGGTTGGAGATGAAAAGCCAACCGGCCAGCCAACAATCAAACAAGAACATGACTGACCGTCCAACCCAACACCATGGTCCGGAAGCGCTACGTGACGGGTTAGGAAGGATCCGGTCAGAGTCACAAAATTTACTCCACGACCTCGACAGGCTCATCCACTAACTCGTCCCGCTGCGTCAAGGCACAAGGCTTTGCAACCTGTACCTAGAGTTAGCGTTTTCCGTTAGATCGAGGCCTAAGGCTTTTCAACCCGTACTACGACCTAACGTTGTGTTAGACCGAACTAGTCAAATATCAGAGTACTCATGAAGCGCATATAAAACAATTAGTTTTAATTATTTAAGAAATATTCATACATTGAATAATTCAAGACTGGGCCCGGCCTAATGCCAAATCGAGTCAACATAACACAATTCACAATACCGTTTACAAAAGGCATGAAAATCTACACCGGCGGTCCTAACGTTCAGCACCATGCTATCCAATCATCCTTACCTAAAGCGACCTGCAAAAAGGACAACGGAGTTGGATGAGTAATCTAGTATTACTCAGTGAGCTGGCGGCCTCTACCCGCAACCTAGACTCTAACCCAGACAACCCAAAATAACAATCAATCTAGCCCTAGCATGCAATAAAAGCTAAGACTAAGCAAACCGTTACTAAGTTAGACTTGGCTTCCTGCCATAATCTAGCTTTAAGTAACGGGAACCTGCATTAAAACAAGTCAACAACCAATCCCTAGTTAACCATATATACGCTTGAGTTCAATACTCATGTAGTGTTAGACACTTAGATTATACAAGTATCATTAACCGGTCGACCAACAATCAGACAAGAACATGATCGGCCAACCAATGATACCGCATAGCTTTAATATCCACCACCCTTCACAAGCAATCCTTCAAACACATACAGGACAACATCAGGCCTACACTAACCAAATGCACACCAAGCCTAATCCGGTACCTAAACCAGACTTAGGACTTAATATCAGAACCTGCAAACAAATCAATCAACAACCACAACCACAACAATAATAAGATAGTAACTACCAATGACTCGATCTTACTCGTAACACCGTATATCGGTGCTACATTAACTCGAGGGTTCCATAACCCTCTACGGCACACTAACACAACACTCTAACCTGGGCCCTGGTGACTTCGTGTTCCTCCTCTCTATCGGCAATATCCTATCTTCCTACCACAAAGGCCAGAAGAAGGAACTTTCAACCGACTGCGGCCCACAGTCCTTCGGGTCACCGTACGACAGCCCATAGTCCTTCGGGTCACTGCCACATTACACCGTCGTGTAATCACTCAGCCATAGGCCATGATACCGTCTCTCTGAGTCTTCCCGATCCAGCGAATAAGGGGTTTCCTTGAACCCGCTGAATACGAGGCCGAGGAAACACTAGTCAACCCCAAACAAGCCTAGTATGGGCGGGTTACGCACATACTGTCGGCAACACTCACACAACACCAACTCAATCTTGAACCTAACCTAAGGCTAAAGTTCTAGATCCTAACTAGACACTCGACTCTACAAGAGTAACCAATAGTACCAGTAATTCGGCCTATATGGCCTAAGACCACTAACACCAACAATTAAACAATAATATCAATACTAAACAACTCAATCAAACCGTTACCCATATAGTTCGGCCTCCTGCTATGAAACTATCTTTAAAGATAACGGGAGCCTGCACTCAACCATATCAACACACAAGAATAGAAAACATGATGCATCCTAGTGCTAGTCCTAATCAAGTTATCAACTCAGTCTTAATTCCGTTCATCTCAGCTTAGCCCTTGCTAAAATGAGTTTGGTTCCATAAATAAAATAACCCTAAGGACTCTACCATTCAATAGCGTGATCATTCCAATCTATATGCAGACTCAATCTACCCTAAATTCCAAGTGGAATTCAAACAAGCCAACTCACAGTGTTCTAGGCGAGAAGCAGCTGGTTGATCGGAGAGGACTTGGCCAAAACCCAAAGAACGACTTGAATGGACTGGACTGAACTGATCTCGACTTGGACAGAACCTCGGCTTGACCATGAAGAAACTAATAGGCCTCGACAGGCTGATCTGGACTCGGACAGAACCTCCTCTAGCTTCTGGACAGTTCTTCGGACTTCCCGGCGGAGTATCGAGCAGAATTTCGTCTGATCTGAACCCGTAGAACTGAACTAACTCCGGACAGCATCTCCACTTGATCATCAAAGGAACTGAGTGGCCTGGACGAAGTCAGTTGGACAGAACCATCCCTAGGCGCTGACTCGAAATCAGTAGAGAACTGACCTCGCAATCTCTCTAAAATTCTCGAAATAGATCGGAAACTCTTGCTTTCTTTTTCTACTTTTTTTCTCACGCTTTTAAGGTGGTTTGGACAGGTATGGATGTGATGAAATGATCTGGGGGTCGTGGGCTATTTATAGAAGACAGCAACCAATCAGCTTCAGGTTGGTGGCAGCCCGTGTGTCGCTTCGCATGGCTCCGGACGCATGCGCGGCGTCACCTCATGCTCCACATGGCTGGCTGCATGTCCAGGACACATGCAGGATGCCACCACTCCTCCCATATGTCAGGCTGCATGACTAGAACTCTTGCAAGGCGCCACATCAGCACACACATGTCGATCATCATGCTTCAGTTGCATGCGCGGAGACACCTCGTGCTTGGTCGATCCGCCTCGTGCTTCTACATGTCAGGCTGCATGTACAACTTCCATGCACGACGACACCTCGAGCTTCTTTAGACACTCATCTTGTTAGATGGTTGACACCACGTTCTGAACCCATGCAATGAGCCACCCCGAGCTTCTCGGTTCATTCGCTTGATTTTGGTCCTTCCGGCAATTTTTTGATCCGCGATTAACCCCAAATATTTTTCTGCTCCCGTTCAGATGAGTTTAATATTTTTAATAAACTCCAATCTGAACTCTGACCTTGGCCGTAAATATTTCCCGATCCTTCGGCTTCATCGAAGACTTGCATAATACCGAAATTTGGGTTTTTGTCTAATTTCGGGTTTTTCCATCGTGCTTTGATCCCGTCGTGCTTGATTCCCGTCCTGCTTCCAATGTCTTCGAAATAATATTATGCCGTCACGAAGTTCAGCGGAAAACTTCGTACTGAAGAAACGTCATTCTTCTACAACATCGAGCTTCTAAACCGTCGTGCTTCCAAGAATGTTATGCTTCCAAAACGTCTGTCTCATCAATCTAGGACATCTTCTAACTATGGTCGAGTAGCTTATTCGACTCATAGTTCACTCACGATCAATTCTTCGACCACCTCGTGCTTCGAAATTTCCCGATAGATCTTTACCGCCCGCGATTCGGCCACCAAGTTGATGTTCGGCCAATCTTCTGTCTCGACCATTCTTATCCCGAAGGGCGGGTTATCACACTGCTCTTCTTGAAACAGACCATGCCACATCCGTATTGCAGTAGATCACATCAGGGTTCGTAGGGGGTGTCTCATTACCTGTTTGTGTAGGAGAGCTCTTTGTTGTGTTTACCACCTGCGCAAGTAGCCATTCGCGAGCTGCTACCACTGCATTCACTACCATAGATCGCGTTGTAACTGATTTATTCTCAAACAAAAGCAGGTTTTGTGATGTCCAGATCCCCCAGAGGATCCAAGGGGAGAGGTTGCTTGAAATACCCGTTTGGTGGTAAGCATCGCAGAGTCGACATGAATGCAAAGCAATCATGGAGTGAGGTGGCTGTGGCGAAGTCCGGTACTGAGTGGAAAGGAGCAAGGTTCCACACTTGTCTTGCGAAAGGGCAAAGGAAAAACAGATGCAGGGCTGTTTCCGGCTGAGTGCAGTGTGGGCAAGAGCTGTCTGTGATAATTCCACGGCCCTGAAGATTAGTTCTCAATGGAAGGGCGCCACGACACAGCTTCCATATGAAAACAGACTTATGTCTATATACCCAAAAACAAATTTGTAAAAGAAGATAGTTTGACCTAAAGTCTAGTTACGAAACAGGAGAAACAAAACGCTCTTTACATTGGTGTTTTGACGAGGAGATAAGAGAGCTTTTGGCGGTTTGTTTCAGTTTGTTTCGCTCATTCTCAATATTTAGAGCTTAGCCATCTCGAGTTTCTCTAAAATACTACCATATAGTACTTTAATAACGAAGCATTCAAACGCAGTTAATTACCAACTTTAAGAAAATGCTGCGGAATGCACCATATGCAAGTGAGAATGATCTGAAAGTTGCACAACAGTTGTGAAACGTAACGAATGAGCACTCTAAAAGGTTTGGATTCCGCTCACTGAAGCCTAGAATTCCGTTGGAAGTGGAACTTCATTATAGTCCAACAAGAGGTGAAAAAATTATCAATCTGTGTAGTAAATTTAAATGGTGTCAAAAAGCTACTCAAAGAAAAAGGAGAAGAAATACACACGATAAATGTGTGTATGGGAATGATTGGTTATATATTAAAACAATCCCGTGCCAACATTGATAATGCGATCGTGAATTTGATTACCCTTGGAAGGTGGTTTCATTTATGTAGCTCATTAATTTCTGTTAAAAGAAAAGAACCGAAGATTCTAGCATGCCCTATCAAATGATGGATTTTTGAAAAATGATTGATCAAAGAGACGGTAGAAACCATGTTTTGACTGTCACATTCACTATATAAATCATGGCGAAGACAAGAGTTATTTCATCAAACAAACCAAAAAAGGAGAGTTGAAGCTTTAAAACAAGAGAGAGAAATGGCGACGTCGGGAACATACGTGACGGAGGTTCCTTTAAAAGGGACCGCGGAGAAACACTACAAGAGGTGGAAGAGCGAGAATCATCTCTTCCCTGATACTATTGGCCACCACATTCAAAATGTTACCGTTCACGAGGGCGAATGGGACTCTCACGGGGGTATCAAGATTTGGAACTACACGTTGGGTATTTATTTACTTATACCTTCTAATTTTCTCAATATACATTTAATATTTTATATATACGACACATCTAAGTTTAAATATACAGCAGCTCATAAGTGTGTCATTGCATATGAACATGACCTAAATTTAATTAATGACCACATGCATATAAAGATGGAAAACAGGAGGTATACAAGGAGAAGAGAGAGATAGACGATGTGAATAAAACAATGACGGCTAGAGGACTTGAAGGTCACGTGATGGAGCATTTCAAGGTTTGTGACATCGTCGTCCAATTTATTCCCAAGACTGAAAATAGTTGCGTCGGAAAAATCACTATGATCTGGGAGAAGCGCAACGATGAAGTCCCCGAACCAAGTAGCTACATGAAACTCGTCAAGAGCATGGTTGCTGAGATGCAGGAGCACGTCCACAAAGCTTAATCAACATCACAATCACAATCACCGTCACCATCAAGTCATCACTATCGCAATTTACTTATTAAGGTGTTTTCAATATAATAATGAATAAGTGTGGTCTTGTACGTGGAGTTCGTTTGGTTCTTGTAAGATGGTCTAAGTATCGAGTTCTATGTAATGATACGTCAATTAATTTTAAATTTCCCATATATACACATATCTAGTGATGTGTTCCAAAAAAAAACACATATCTAATGATAGTGGTATTGGTTAATTTGGACGAGCATTTCTTTTTGTTAAATTAAATGGGACTAGTAAATTTAATTTACTGAATGAAATCTTATAGCTCGCAATCACGTATGCATGTATGTTAAACGTGCAATGATTGTAAAAATTATGTGTTGACGACAATAAAGGGCAGTGGCACAACCACCAATCTAAACTATTTGTAGTAGATCATCAATTTTATTTCCACATAGGTTTTGTGCCTAGTCTTTACTTCAATTTGGGTAGATTAAGCTAGGAACATCCTTAGATTAGTCCTATGAGTTTCTACAAGCCTTTTAAAACTTTTTGGGGGCTTGTACAAGCAATTTGCTTTATCAAGCAATTTTGTTCTCAAGTTGCATTATGTAATGTTCTTGTACCTTTGCTCATTAGATGGTAATGGTATTTACAATTTATAAAAAGAAAACTAGCGGATCATCCTGTGTCGGCCTTTACAGGTACATCATTATTAGATAGTTACGTATCTAATCTAAAGTGTTCAATTATGAACTCATTGATATACTATAAACTAGGTTAATACCCGCGTTACGCCGCGGACAGAGATTTTATATAAATTTTGTATTTTTACAGAATTAGTATTAAGCTAATTTGATAATGTAATTTCTGCGACTCTTGATAGTGTATCAAATTTGCTTAAACAATTTCAAAAAGCATACACACCAATAGATATTATAAAAATTTATCTTATAATAATAAGCGTTGATAAGGTGGCATTTTAAGGTGTTACATAGGTGGTTTTTTTTATAGAAAACTCACCAAAATCCTCTTGAAAAAAATGTGGTAGTTTGGAAAGGTATACCGTATGTGCACCTACAATATACATTCACACTTTAGCTTTTACGGTGCTTTTTATTAATCTGAGATAGTCATATACAACTTTAACGTATGGATCGAACATCAACCTGAGTTTGAAAACAACTTAAATATATGAAAAATATTTTTTCCTTAAAAAAGAAACTATATGATCTTACATAATACTTTTCAACATGAAAAATAAGAACAAATTCCTTTCCAGAATCAGTTCTCATGATTCATGGAGAATCTTGTGCAGAGGTTCTAAAACTTGAAACCTAGTAAAAAGTAAAAGAAATTTTAGTTTTCTTATTGTCTATTTATTTTTCGTATATTGATAATAGAAAGTAAATCATTGATTAAAATATCAAACTCTACAATTTCATTCCTAATGTGCACATGACGTATAGGAAATCTTCTTCTAACAATTTCATGAGAAAGTCCAAAAGACCTAAACACATTTCCAACACTAAGAGGAAATGTGTACACAGCCTCCGTAAAGGTAAACATTATGACTACATAAATTATGGCAAGAAACCGGGCCTCGTGGTCTGGTGGTAAAGGAACCTCGGCTGAGGTGCCCGCCATCACGACTTCGAACCCCGGCCACAGCGGATTTAACATCCCTTCCGCTGGCTACTTGGATTTCACGATAATAATGGCTGCCTGTGATACCGAGTTATCAAAAAAAAATTATGGCAAGAAAAAACAAATATCAAAACCAGCAAAAAAATTTGAAGGAATATTAGAGATTTCATATTTAGATTCTCTCGGATGATATAGCTTCACCATTAACTCTTAAGGCCATCAAAATCACAGATGTTACTTTCTATTTCGCTTACTTCTTCGATGTCTCTCACATTTAGACATTGAAAACATAAAAAATAAAGAAGACTTACAAACTGTGGTTAATCGGGCCTACTCATGGTCATGGACTGCAATTTTGTTTTAGTTTTAGAACCTTCATCTCCCAATTTGCCAAACAAAAGATTGTCCCACAAAAGATCTCACAATTTCGAAATCTCAGTTTCATTAAAGATCATTCTCAAGAGCGGTGAGAACACATTTAGTGTTACGAAAAAACTTGAGAAAATCAGCTCAAATAAATTTCATGAGGCTCAAATTTCATCAGCTCCTCAACATTCTTCACAACATTAATCTTCTTATACAAAACACCTTTCATCGCCTCCATGGCCTAAATACTCTATTATAAAAACTTCTTTATGCTTCATAGTCGCTATTTCAGAATTGAAAAACAAATGAATGACTAAATATTACCGTAACGGTGAGGTTCCTGGCGCGCACCAGAGCACGCCACAGCCCACAGTGAAGACGGAGTCTGTGGTGGCTGAGCAATTGCCGATTGCGATGAATGAGAATCAAAGATTGGAGAGCTTCACTGCGGGTTACGGACGCGGCTTAGAGAAACCCGCAGGTTACGTACAGGTCCATCTCAATCCAGGTAAACTCAAAAGCGAGAGGAATACAAGAGACATATGCTGTGCTAGATGTGGAGCTACGGAGGAATCGATAAACCATGTGTTTTTTTTAATGTTCTCTAGCACTTCAGGTTTGGACGTTCTCAAAGATACCATCAAATCCAACTATTTTTCCAACTAGTTCTTTCTTCACAAACATGGATTATCTCTTTTGGAAAGTTCTCCAACAAATGGATGATCATCAGTTTACATGGATACTATGGTATATTTGGAAAAGAAGGAATAATAAAGTTTCCAGTAATCTAGATATGAATACTAGGGAAACGCTTAAGCTAGCAGAAACATAATCAACACTTTGGGCTGAGGCATAGCTGTTGAACACACAGAGGGCAACACCACATGCAGAGGTCGCGATCCTACCGTCAATTTCAGGACGATGGTGTTTTACAGATGGTTCTTGGAAAAAGAATGATCTTAAGGTTGATATAATACTGTAGAAGGTTTTGATGGTCTGATGAGGGCAAGAAATGTCAGGTCTAGTCTTTCTCCTCTTCATGCAGATGTGGAAGCGCTACTTTGGGCAATAGAGTGTATGAGAAACTTATGTCAGTTTCAGGTCACATTTGCAACAGACTGTTCTCAATTAGTGAAGATGGTTTCGGAACCAGAAGAATAACCAGCTTTTATAAGTTATTTGGAAGATATCAAGACCCAGAAAAAAAGTTTTCTCAGCTCAGAGATCAGAAATCATTCATTTACCACATATGCAAAATTCAAAGGTGAACAGTCTAGCACGCAGTGTCACGTATCAACCGTTTTTCGTCATTCACATGGATGCAGAACTCCTGTTTTGGTTTACAGAGTCAGTATCCCCTAGACTATATTTGCGAAGTGATTTTGCCACATGTCTTTTTTACAATCAATTTCACAAAACAAATATGACATGACTGCTGAAATTGATGACATGGCTTCTGGAAAAATATGACATGGATAATTTCATTTAATGTTGATTTATATTTTTGGCAAACTTATTAGAATATGGTAATAATTCATATATTACATTTAATATTGATATTTTTTTTTTGTATTTTTTTTAAAAATATGATAATATCTTATAAATCATCTATAAAATAAATATATTCATATATAACATTTCAAATTTTGAAATATTATTATTGTGTATACTTATACAATTTGTATTACTAAAGCTTTCAAAAATTTATATAATTTTTAAAAAATTTAAATATCTAATCGTAAGATCATTAGTCTTATATATCTACAAATTTTATAATATTGTTTAGGTTAAATATTTGATAATTATACAATTTTATATTATTTTTATTAGTTTTATACAAATTGATTTAATATATATCAAATTTATATTAAATATTAGTAAGAAAATAGTAAAATATATAATATTTAATAAAATTTATTTTTAAATATAAGTTAGATTTAATTTTTTGTTACTGCACATGGTGCAGAAAAACACCTAGTAAGTTTGCAAAAGTTGATGACAAAAAAAAAGAGTTTAAAATTTATCAAACGTGATATTATAGTAATTCTCTATTTTTTTTAAAAAAATATATCATTTTATTATAATTTTGGTTCTTCAGTAGCCCACACCCAAGCTTTTGCTGGCCTAGTTACTGGAATAGAGAACAATGCATGGCCCATTAATGATCCATCTAAGTTACTGGAGAAGTGTCTAGCTCGGAATTCAGATAGTTTCTCATTCACACCGGAGTCGTTGTTTGGCCGCCGGTAAGCTTCCACTCCCATTCTTCTTCCTCATCATCCGACCAGTCTGTTGAGTTCGATTTGTAGTTTCTTGTTTTTTGTCCAAGGAGCTAAATTATCTAGAACCAACCGAGATCAGGCTCTGAGATTTCCTCGTTGACGAACCTATGTAGTGACTCGAAACGGTCACGAACGTTCTAGAGTCTTAGCTGGAATTTCGACCGTAAGAATGTTGTCTTGTCTTGTTTGATTTTTTTTTTTTTTTACAGACACAAGCGAAACAGGAGTCTTTGTTTTGTTTGGCGTTTTTGAAACTCTTATTTTTTTCTTGCAGGCAAAGCTTTCTATTTCGAAGATGGCGTTTTTTGTGCTGTCCCGTGTTTCAAGACGGTTGTTGAAACCAACCGTCTCGGCAACTCTCTCTGTATTCCACTCTCAACAACATATATACTTGTCCACACCTGTTACTATTACACACTACATCAACCCTTTGTCTAAGTATACTCTGTGGAATCATCATAACCACCAAGCTAATAGATTGGTTGCTGGAATGTGGTCGTCGTCTTTGGTTTTGGAAAGGGGTCGTCAGGAGATGAGTGGTTTTGGTGGTGTTAAGGAAGATTCTTCTTGGATAGATTTGTATTTACCAGAAAGAGCTAGAGGTTATGCTAAGCTTGCTCGTTTGGATAAACCTATTGGCACTTGGTTGCTTGCTTGGCCTTGTATGTGGTACGTAAGTTTTTTACTTTCCCTTTGAGTGAAGACATTTCACTTTTTGAGATTCAGCTTCGTTCTTGTATTAGGTCAATTGCGTTGGCTGCTGATCCTGGGAGCCTTCCTAGTTTTAAAATGATGGGTTTGTTTGGTTGCGGAGCAATACTTCTTAGAGGTGCTGGCTGTACTATAAATGATCTGCTTGATCAGGACATTGATACAAAGGTCAGTTTTGTTGTTCACAAAAGACTAAGTGATGTTATAAGTCTTTGTTATGTTAAATGCATTTTCTATCCAGGTTGATCGTACAAGATTAAGACCTATAGCCAGTGGTCTTTTGACACCGTTCCAAGGGCTTCAATTTCTTCTGCTACAATTGCTTCTAGGCTTAGGGATTCTTCTCCAACTTAACAATTACAGGTTTAAATTTTTGAAGAGATAAAGTCATGCCTTCCCTTTGGTTTTGTGATTGAGTTACTTGAGCTCGTCTCAGTCTATATATTGTGCAGCCGTGTGTTAGGGGCTTCATCTTTGTTCCTTGTCTTCTCCTACCCACTTATGAAGAGGTTTACATTTTGGGTAATTTAAGGCTTCTCAAATTTAGTCAGTATGTTATCTTCTTGGTTTATTTGTTTATTATAGATTCTTGGATTGTGATTGCAGCCTCAAGCATTTTTAGGATTGACAATAAACTGGGGAGCATTGTTAGGATGGGCTGCAGTTAAAGGAAGCGTAGAGCCAGCTGTTGTGCTCCCTCTTTATCTCTCTGGAATCTGCTGGACTCTTGTTTATGATACTATTTATGCACATCAGGTATTATTCAACTCTGTTCTTAACTTTTAACTTTCATAGATTATGAAAAGTAACAGAGTAGCTATTCTCCAGGACAAAGAAGATGATGTGAAGGTTGGTGTGAAGTCTACGGCTCTTAGGTTCGGTGATAACACAAAGCTTTGGCTAACTGGATTTGGCACAGCATCCATGGGGTTGCTTGCACTTTCTGGACTGAGTGCAGATCTCGGTACTACTCATTGAACTTCCACAAAGCTTCTTTTGTGATTCCCAGTTCAATCTACAGTATTTTATTTTACTTTTGGTTTCTTGATCTGATGATGAAGGGTGGCAATACTACGCATCACTGGTGGCTGCATCGGGACAGTTAGGATGGCAAATAGGGACAGCTGACTTATCATCTCGCCCTGACTGCAGTAGAAAGTATGCAACACTTTTGATGAATGTTCAATATGTGAAAAAAGCTAACACTTCTCTGGTTTTGATGTTTGCAATAGATTTGTGACAAACAAGTGGTTTGGTGCTATTATATTTAGCGGAGTTGTACTTGGAAGATCTTTTCAATAGAGATCTCTCTCTCTCTCTCTGTTGATGAATGCTCCATGAAGCTGTTCTGAGAGTACAGAGTAAACCCATGCCTTCAGGATCCGAAAACTCAAGGAAGCTGATTGTCAGTCAGATAAGCTGAAACTTTTGACTCTTCTCTTCATGTCTTGGTCCAAATTGTTGACTGAGTAAACCTTCTAGTCAGTCTAGAGGCTTTTATAAAATAGTTATCATACGGTTATTTGTAATTAGAGGATTAAAACCTAGTAATAATTTTATTTTATTTTATTTTCAATCTCAAATTGCAAAAGATTGAATTATCGTAAAAGTATACATAAATAGAAGATTTTACCTTTTCTCATTCATTCACTTAAGTTTATACTCCAGTGGGAAAATAATTTGTCGTTTTATAATATATTTTTTTCCAAAAATACGCGGTTTTAATTGCTCCAGCTAAACGCCAATAAAAACACGCCACGTAGTCTCCATCTTCCCGTGTTCATCTTCGGACGTAAAAGACCATCGGATCTTTTGCCTCTCAGTTGACTTTATTGACTCAGAGAAAAACAAAGTTCGTTCGGCAATGGGACACAGACACAGCAAGTCCAAATCCTCCGGTCCGCCACCGTCCTCCTCTTCCTCCACCAACGTCGTCCACCATGTCCAACCTTCCGGAGAGCGCCGCGGATCTTCCGGTTCTGGCTCCGCACCCGTCGGATCTTCCTCAACCGGCGGATCCCGCTCCGCCGCATCTGCTCAGCAGAACGGTCGGATCTTAGGCCGTCCGATGGAGAATGTCAGGGGAACGTACGACTTCGGCAAGGAGCTAGGTCGTGGCCAGTTCGGAGTCACGTATCTCGTCACTCACAAAGAGACCAAAAAACTCTTCGCCTGCAAGTCGATCCCCACGCGCCGCCTCGTCCACCGTGACGACATTGAAGACGTTCGCCGTGAAGTCCAGATTATGCACCATCTAAGTGGTCACAGGTAATTTTATTTCGAGAGTTTCCCAAAATGAATATGAAAGGCGGTCAAGATCCCAAGACTAATAACCAATTTTCAAAACATCGCTAGGATGTAGTTAGTTGTTTTATATAAGATTATTGATTAGGGAAGTACCTAGTTCTAAAAATCGCTAGGATGTAGTTAGTTATCAAGAACCAATAGTAATGACCAATGTTCAAGAAATCGCTAGGATGTAGTTAGTTGTTTTATATAAGATTATTGATTAGGCCTGCACCTAGTTCTAAAAATCGTTTCGTTTAGATCCGATTTGCCGAGTTGGGGACGCATAGGCGCCAGCTAGACTGATTTTTAGAATATTGGTAGTGACTAATGAGAACATATGTTACTCTAGAAATGATTAGTGTATGTCAGGGGAACATAACATATTGGTGCATTGATTTGTAGGAACATAGTGGACTTGAAGGGAGCTTACGAGGACAGACACTCGGTGAATCTGATAATGGAGCTGTGCGAAGGAGGGGAGCTTTTCGACAGGATCATAGCTAAAGGCTATTACACGGAGAGAGCCGCTGCCGATTTGTGCAGGCAGATGGTGATGGTTGTGCATAGTTGCCACTCTATGGGTGTGATGCACCGAGATTTGAAGCCTGAGAACTTTCTCTTTCTCAGCAAAGATGAGAACTCTCCGTTGAAAGCTACAGACTTTGGTCTATCCGTCTTCTTTAAACCAGGTTAGGCTAATTTGAGAATGGACTCTATTACTTTCATATGTGGTGTAACTTTGATTGTGTTGAATGCAGGAGATAAGTTTAAGGATCTTGTTGGGAGTGCATACTATGTGGCCCCGGAGGTTTTGAAACGGAACTATGGACCAGAGGCTGATATCTGGAGTGCCGGTGTGATTCTGTTCATCCTTATCAGCGGTGTCCCGCCGTTTTGGGGAGGTACTATTACTTGTCTTCATCTTGTTTGAGAAGAGAGTTTAAAACAGTGGAACATGAATGTGTTTCTGTTGTGCAGAAAATGAGACAGGGATCTTTGATGCTATTCTAAAAGGAGAGCTTGACTTCTCAGCTGATCCGTGGCCAACGGTGTCGGCTGGTGCCAAAGATCTTGTGAAGAGAATGTTGAAGTATGACCCTAAAGACCGGCTTACAGCTAGCGAAGTGTTGAGTAAGACCACTTGGTAACTTTGTTTTGATGATTAAACACTGTTCTTTTACACGTTTTTGATACATACGCAGATCATCCGTGGATTAAAGAAGACGGAGAGGCGTCAGACAAACCGCTTGACAATGCTGTGTTGTCCAGGATGAAACAGTTCAGAGCGATGAACAAACTAAAGAAGATGGCACTCAAGGTCATAGCAGAGAACCTGTCTGAAGAAGAAATCATTGGTCTGAAAGAGATGTTCAAAGCTCTAGACACCGATAAAAACGGAATAGTCACCTTGGAGGAGTTGAGAACCGGTCTCCCAAAGCTTGGCAATAAGATCTCTGAGGCTGAAATAAGACAGTTAATGGAAGCAGTAAGTCTCTGGTGTTTTCTCCCCCACTGCATAAACCAAAAGGCTTATTATTATTGGTTTTTGGTTTATAGGCTGATATGGATGGAGATGGATCGATTGACTACTTGGAGTTTATATCAGCGACAATGCATATGAACAGAATCGAACGTGAGGATCATTTGTACACTGCTTTCCAGTACTTCGACAAGGACAACAGCGGGTAATAAAAAAACATTAGTAAGCTACCTCTTTAGTAACAAAGTCTTCACACTTTTGATTTTGTATTATTTAAGGTACATAACAATGGAAGAGCTAGAGCAGGCCATGAAGAAATACAACATGGGTGATGACAAGTCCATCAAAGAGATCATTGCTGAAGTTGACACCGATCGTGTACGTATCATCATACACACATTTATTATATGCATTATTAGTCTTGTTATTAACACACACTCACTTTTGTGAATTCTAAATCTGTCAGGACGGGAAAATAAACTACGAAGAGTTCGTAGCGATGATGAAGAAGGGAAATCCAGAACTGGTGACGAACCGACGCAGAGTCAACATGTAAAACGAAGGAAGTTGAGAGAGGGTAATGATAACTACAACAAATCTCTTTCTCTTTATGTTTCTCTGACGAGAGATCTTCATCTTTTGATGTATCCTTTGTTTGCTTTGCTTCTCTCTTTACTTTCACTTAGCTTTGTTGGTTTTGTTACAATGATGTTTATTTTCCCTTGCAATATCTTCTTTTATCACCACAACATTTGATTATAAAAATGTCACTTGCAGGTTTGTCTCATGTGAGATTATACTTGCAGGTCCATCATTTGATTATAAGTGTTAATTTCAAAATCCAACTTAGCACTATAATCCTAAACCTTATTCGGGGTTTATAATCCACTCAGACAGCCACATTGATGGCCTGGTGCCTTGGTGGTAGTGTAAAATGATTGGTTTATTTGCGTTCTACGGAGGACTAAGACACCACCAAGCCGAAGTATTGTTTACACGGATTCATCTTGGTTTTTGTCAAGTTTTGACTTGGTTTAGGTTGTAAACAAAATAGGTGATCGTAGCTGTAGTAATTCACATACAAATGTAGAAAAAGCTAACTGTAAGTAAGTAAACATCACAAATGAATGAACTAAAAAATAAAGATATAAAAACGAAAAGAATTGTCAGAAGTGGAATTTGAACCCACGCCCTCTCACGAGGACCAGAACTTGAGTCTGGCGCCTTAGACCACTCGGCCACCCTGACTGTTGCAGAATACTTCATTTTACAGTTAAATGTAGTAGATTAGTATGTTAAGTATAAATCTTTCCTTATTAAAGACCCGAAGTTTCATTGCATTTTATAAGATACTGTACAAACGCCCAAGGCTTCTTACAAAGATGAGGAAACAACTTTTTTGACTTGCATCAAACGAAATTAACAATCTTAAAGCACGAGACTGAAAAGTTGAAAATTTAAATATCTTGAAATTCTTAAGTTATACAGAGAGAGAGAGAGAGAGAGAGAGAGAGAGAGAGAACCAATACTAACTGTATCATCTCTTCACCAACAATGACAAAAACCAAATAACATATTAAAAGATCTAACACATAGCTTCGACACCATTTCACAACAACGTGTTTTTTTTTTTTTGCTATCGACGAATTACCATTTTCGTAAAAACCTAATCTTTCTTCTTGTTCTTCAACGGGCCCAATGGGATCTTGCTCAACACCTTCTCGTCCAACACTGCATACTGCTTCTTGATCTCGATCATTGCTTTCTCACCTAACGGGTCGACTTTGTCCTCGAACTTGTCGTAGGCAAGAGGAACCGTGAAGAGCAGCACAAGAGCTGTTGCAGGAGGGAAAAAGGTTTAGTCATCAGGAGAAGGTAAGGACTACTACACGTTATGAAAGATGAAAGCATTTACCTATGTATGCCAATGTCAAGAAATTGAACCAGCCACCCAAGATCGACACAACCCATAAGCCAGCAATAGCCTTAACTCAATCAAAACGTTGAAATATCATCAGGACAAACATCCAAAGCACACAACTTCCCAAAAAGAGATCGAACTTACAGTAAGAAACTTCTTGAGATCCCTTCCAGATGCAATCTCACGAAGAGAAGAGAAGCCTCTATTGATTTCAACCCTAAGCCCAGACGCAAGCTGGAGAATAGGCTCCTCAGGGATATGAACTTCAGGAATCTTCGGTGGAGACCTAACCAAAAAAAAAAAAAAAAAAACTCAAAATCATTAACAACCGAGAAGAGACTAAACACCAAATCTAATAATCAAACTCACTTGTTGATAAACATGGTGGCATTAGACCAGAGAAACAACACAGCCAGCACAACAATCATGACGTGGCAGAGGAGAGTAAGAAGGTGATACTCCATCAACTCAAAGAGAACCCAAGCGGCTGTAGCACCGCCGAGTACACCACCAGACATCTTCTTGTTCTTCCACATGAATATATCCGCCGCTGCATATCAAAACATTAGAAAGCATCGAACTTTATACACAAAACTACACCTTTAACCAAACCCAGATCCAAATCACACCAATTCAAATACCAAAACTAACGAAAGCAAAACCAGATCGGAGCAAAAACCGTACGTTTTCCACCGCCGAGGACCTTGTGAACAGGCTTCTCCCTTCCGAACAAGCGGTAAACTTTCGATTTCATTGAAGACGAAGAGTCGGAAGACATATTCTTGTCGTCGTCATCTGACGAAGAATCGCCACCGTGGTGGAGCTTCTCCGAGATCTTGTCCATCAGCGATTCCCTCTCCACAACCTCAACAGCTGGCTCCGAAGCGGTTACAGGTTCGTCGTGTTTGTGTTTGTGTTCGTCCGTCATCTCTTCTCCGATCCGATTTCACACAGATCTTAAAGCTTCAGAAGAGAGAGTATATAAAGGTGAAGGCAAGAAAGAATATTCAAAATCAATCATGTCCGTTTAAATTTTGTTTATGATCTGAGCCGTTCGATTTGTTCGTCGTTACTTAACTTGAGCCAAGCCGACACATTTCATTAAGGAACCGACATGTGACGCCGTCAGAGTTAACGGCTCCCGTCATCGGGGGAGGTTGACGTGGCGGAGGTTTAAGCGCTAAGTAAATTGGGTAGTGTGTAGGTGTCGCCCGGGTGAGTCAAGATGTTTGTAAGATCCCGTGGAGAAAGATTCAGCCATTCGTACATGAGTCACGTTCTTTCTCACTGCCGAACGACAAAATATTTGTTTTAAATTTATATATGATGTAGTTTGTATATGATAAACACTGTTGTATACATTGTGAACAAGTTATTAGTCAGGAAACAGTTCTAGGTAGGCTTGTCACTTCTAGAATATCAAAAGAGGGAGAGTACAAATGATGAACATTACCTATAAATAATCAAGCCCATTACTAGTTTTCACGTTGGCCCAATCCAGAGTATTATTGATCACAAATAAACTAGAATCAATACTATACCGAATGCTCAAACCAAACATTTTTTTTTTCTTTGTTTTCGGCTTAGAGAGACTTCAGAAAGACCAAAAAGTGAATTACCTTGCTGCAAATGAAAGACGAATTGAGCACATAAGAGGCTCCATTGTCCTCAGTCCCTTCGCAGTTTGTTAAGATGTCCGAGCGAATTCTTCTTCATTATTTTTTGGAGTAAATTGGCAGGTTTGTGTATATAGTTAAAGTTTTTTCGAGTATTTTCCCGAGTGTGGGCGCTTTGTGAGGCGTTAAGTTTGTAGCTTTTTTCAGTTTAAAAGAAATAAAAGAAGTTACCAAAAAAAAAAAAAAAGTATAAACGCTAAATCTGATATAACAGTAATGCAATCAAGTGATTGAGTGATAGCATGAAGAACAATGGTTAACGAAATTCATACAAAGCATACTTGGACACGCTTGATGGAAACTAAGTAAAACGAAAGCATACAAATTTTGGAGGCTCATCAAAGAGTATCTTCATGAGGTTAGAGTAACCAGACTACCAAAAATAACAATATATGCCATCGTAAGAACATCAAACAGGTGCGATATCTTCTAGTACTATAAATAATGTAATTTTCGTTAATAATTCAAGCAAGAGATGCATGTAGGATTTCTATGTCTTAAAGTGGAAAACTAAAGAAACAAAAAAGAAAAAGAAAAAAAAAATAGATGAATTCAAATTAAAATAATCAAGCATAATCCAATTTCAGTAATGACGATTAAACTAAACTAGGATAAGATCTGCTCTTGCGCATGGTAAATTTATATGAAAATTATTTAAGAAATATCATATGGAAAAAATTTTATATTATTGATCGAATTAATATATTTGACTCTTAAACAATTTTTTAAAACTTTTTTTGTTAATCACATAATTGTTTACTAATGAACTAATCTCATTTTTTAAAATATTTTACGTCAAAAAATTATTTATCGCATAAAAACCTAACGTTTAGGCTGAAAAATCTCATGCCTACTATTTGGTTACAATGAAACTATGCCAGCTCGGTTTTATATCATGATTTAGCAATTTAAAATTTAATTATGCTTATAAGAAGTTTACGTTCACGTGTCAATCCTATCTATCTTCGATATTTTTCTTCTTTTGTGTTATTTTGGTTATTGCTCGATATAAATATTGATTTTTTAGTTTATTTTCATTTCTTTCTTTTATTTTGGCCTGAGATTTAGAAAATGTTTAAGATTCAAAATTATTAAAGAGATACATACTTAGGTTAAGATCTATGCCTTGTGCAGAATAAATACTTATTTTATATTTTTCTACATATTATGAAATAATAAAATAATAATTATATATTAAATAACTAAGAAATCAGTTATTGGCTTGTACATATAAATCAAATGACCGCTCTTGTTTATTCGCAATCATTTTAAAATAAATAAATCAAAACAATCCATCTTATTTATCGTATATGATATATAACTAAATGTAAACGAAATGAAGTATATATATATATATATATATATATCAACATAAACACCTATTAAAATAAAATTATTTATTTATATGATTTTATTATCATTGTATCTTATTATAGAAAAAAATTTAAACATTGATCACAAAAATTTATGTGAGACTTTTAACAGTTTTAGTAATTTATACTCGTTTTGAAAAATTCAAAATACAACATATACAAAAAAAATCTAAAATTTTAATATATGATTAATGTAATTGTGTAATTTATTTTAATAGTAAATAATTAAACAAAAATGATAGAAAGCATACAAATTATTAGAAAATCTTCATTATTTAAAATCATTAATTACTATATATATCATAATCACATTAGGTAATTACGTAGGTTTTATTTAAGGAAATAATATATAATAAATAATCACATTTCTTTAGTTAATATCATATGATATCATATAGTTGGTATTAAATGTTTTCAGTGAGATATAAAAATCGAATTAGACCAACATGTTTTTCAATTTCAATATGAGGCTGACACATAAGACTAATTAACTACCTAATTGATTGATACATAAATAATTGGTATTTTTTAATTATTAAAAAATTGAGATTACATCTTTTCAAATGTTCCTTGATTAATATACAGGGGATTGTCGTAAAGTTCACCGCAATACGCAACGCATAAACTTGAAAATAAGAATATAAAGTCTAGACTCTAGATACATGCTTATGTGTCCACTAAAGTTTCTTAGAATCTCAATCTACGCCGGCAGTTTGTTTCGGGTCAGGGAGTGCTTTTGGAACTAATGCTTCAGTCCGATCTGAGTCGACATGATTTTGAGCAATAAACAACATTACATATGTATTTTGAAATAGTTAAAAGAATAATATTCAATGTATTATAATGGAATTTTCAAGCCAGAATTTGGAGACATAAATTAAATATATAATATTTAAAAAGAATTTTCAAATAAGAATCCATATTATTCAGAAGTGAAAGGAAATTTCAATTTCTTAACTTTATTTTTAAAAGTAGAAATACATCAAAATATCATACCAAGAGAAACGATCGATCACACGATTGGTGATAAGTACACAAACTTTATATATATGTCACAAAAACAAATACTAAAAGTGCTCATAATTTATCTCAAATCAGCAGAGCACCAATTTATTAGCATAGATAAAAGACTAAGGACAAGATACACATTGACCCACTTAGTTGACGTCTTTGCGTGAATTAAGCTTCACCTATGGAAATGGAAAGGGGGAAGGAAAGGGGGACGGAAGGGGGAGTGGATGGTGGGGTGGATGGTGGGGTGGAGAGTAGGGCGGAAAGTGGGGTGTAAAGGGGGGTGGAGAAGGGGGTGGCGAAGGGGGTGGAATGGGCAATTCCGAGTGGCGGTCACAGAAGTCCGTCAATTTATCAAAGGCTATGTCCAAAGTAAGAGTATCCATGTCGATAGAATGCCTCACCCAGCCACTCAGATCACCAAAAGCTATCCCTAAATCCAATCGAACACAACATATGTGTTACAAACTGTTAAAATTGATAGATTTCCAACGACTTATTTTGACCTATGTGGGGTTCGTTACACGTCACTATCTGCAAAATCTCATCAATGATACGCTTGATTTCAGTAGGTATCAGGGATAGAACCAGATCAATCATACAAATTTAAGATCTGATCAATTCCGGTTCAAGTTGAGTGATATAATATGAGCTTAAATGCAATAATAAGTTTCATATACTTTCGTTCTCAACCTTTAGAAGGGGATTCCTAATAAACTAAGATATATGTTTTAGATGTGGATTCTTAATAAAATTAGATCGAGTTTATATTGTGTCTTCAATGCTAAGCCATTACGCGTTGATCGTAGGTAAATTCATGGGACTGTTGATTAATACCTGGCAAAACGACAAGGTTTTCTTCCCGAGCAAGCTTTTCACAGAAGTCTACATCATCTTTAATGTCTACAAACTTGTGTAAAATCAGTTTGGTCTGCAAGAAGAAATGATTCAAAAACTTACAACATGGTTTCAAAATAAATAATAATAAAAAGGTTTATAATTAAGTCTTAAGGAAACGTGATAAAAAATATAATACCCATAGGAAGGTGCATGCTTCAGGTATAAAATCGCATTTAAGGGAAGGTATGTCATCAAGCCTAGAATAAGCCAATTCCGCTTTGTGTCTCAGAAAGCTTTGCCTAGTATCGAAGAAACTTTTAGGAGTCTCGTCCAAGATGGTAGGAATAGCCTCCTGCATGATAAAATCGAAAAATTCACCAATTATAAACAAAATGAAATTTGGTAATAAGTTGAAAGAAGGTCCATAACATATTTTATTATATCTGGTTACAAGAAGTACTGTTCAAACTAGAAAGTCATGTACCTGGATAACAGTTGGTGGTTTAGAAGTTATCCCAAGAAATTCTTTAGCAGCACTCACGACCTGTTCATATATAACAAGATTAGGACAAGAAAAGTAATAAGAAGAACATTTTGAACTCTTAATAGCAAACATAGTATATATAATATATATAATAATGTTACATATCATGTATATTCTTAAAGTGTGAGATCGAACAAAATGGACCAGACCTCGGTGCATTTAAAGACACCATCTAGGTCGTGCAGGGCGAGCCAGCCAGTTCGCCATCCGGGGAGACACCATCCCTTCGATATGGACCCAAGTGTCATCACGGGTACAATATGCGAGAAAGTCGCCATGGGAACAAAGGGATTATTCCCAAACACAGTCCATCGAAAAACTTCGTCAGAAACCACCATTATTTTGAGTTCCTTGGCCAAGTAAGCAAGCTACGATTCATTAATGTGGGCATAATCAAAAAGAGTAGACCATAGGTGAACACTGTTAATTAGACAATATGTAAATTACCTGCTCCAGATGATCTCTGGAGTAGGTGTTCCCATTGGGATTGTGAGGATTGATTATAAATATTGCAAACGTGTTCTCATTCGCATGCTTTCGGACGCTTTCAAAGTCGATCTCAAAGTTCTTTTCGGGGTGGAACGTATATTTGCGGATCTCAAGTTTCTTGTAGATGGATCGAGCTACTTCCCATGGCCAGCCAGGGCTCGGAATCAGGACGTTGGCTTTTGGTTTAGCCAAGAGGTCAACCGCAAGCTCGATGGCTTGTTTGCACCCAACGGTCATAAACACATCTTCTGGTGCCAGTTTCTTTGGAAGATCACGGTTTAGGTACTCTGCTACGGCCCTGATAATGGCATAAATTGGGACAGTTTATTTTCAAACAAAGAAAAGGCCAAAAATGATAAACTATACTTCTATTGCTCTATCTACGTATATAAGAAAATATTACTGTTTGGCCGCTGGAAGGCCTATACTAGGAGCATAAGCGTTTCCTCTGCCGTTCTTGACGGCTTGAACAACCGCATTTTCAGCCACATCGTGAGCCAAAGCGGGTTCACCTAGAGGAGGATAAATGGTCTTCTCAAAATCGCACTGAGCCAAGATTTTAGAGGTGTAAAAGCCTAGGTGGGCAGTTGAGGCTTCCCTGGCCGCATGGCTGCCGCTGAAGTTCCAGTCACCGCAACACTTGTTTTCCATATTTTTTTTTGCGTCTAGTGTCTTTACTCTGGATTAGATTTTGTTTGTTGTGAATTACTCTCATCGCTACGAGAGAGTTTATATAGTAAAAGTTTCCACATATTTCACATTTTTCTACAAACTTGTAATTAACAAGTTGACAAAAAACTTGTCATTAACAAACTGACAAAAAAAAACCTGTTATTAACAAGTTGACAAAAAACACTTGTTATTGACAAATACTAGTAATGATGTCTCTGCACGTCTGAAAGTGGGTTTCCTCAGATCAAAGTGATTACAAATTTTACTATAATAAAATATTTGAAGAACGAATATTAACTTACAAGAGATACGAAATTCCGTCTTCCAGAAAAGCCGTAAGCGTATAAAGGTTTATCTGTTTCTGTTGATTAACTTATAAACTTATTTATACACAATCGTCATATTTACTCTTATCAGATTTTTAACATTCTTTTGTTCATTATAAACAATGTTTTAATATAATTTTACATTAAGTTTTTTAAAATATTTACAAACAACTTATATAATAGCAATATAAAAATATGTTCATATCCATTCGGTAGTTTTCTAAAATATATATCATGCATGCAAATTCATAGCTAAGTTTGGTGTCAACACGTGAACACCCAAAAGAGATTTGGTTTTCACTGCCATGAAAGTGGAACACTAAGAACTAACACGTCTAGCTAGTATACCGTAAATTTCCTATAACTTTTCTTCTTCATTTTCTTTGTTTTTAAAATGAGCACTTTTTATTTATTTGTTGCGTGTAAAACCATTCTAATCTTCTCAATTATGTCATTCTATTCTTATCACTGATGTTCCAAGAGATACCAACGAATTTCCTTGTTAGCCAAATATATAATGTGTTTACATTTTTTTTAGTTTATATATGATTTTTTTTTCATTAAAATATATTTGTTCATTATTGTGTCGAAATTTAAAAACACCCACATATTAAAAACAGTTTAGAAAACAAAAAAATATATTTGTTTATTATTGTGTCAAAATTTAAAAACACTCACATATTAAAAATATTTTAGAAAACATCTTTATACAATTTTTTTTTGATTAATATCTAATGGTAATTTTTTATATTTTAATTTAATTTTTTTTTTAATAAAAATATTATTTTAAGAAAACAACACAATATATAAGATATGTTATTTTAAAGTTTAACTTTATTAATAAAATTTTTTAATTATATATAAAAATTCATTAAGAACATAAACGATATTAGTCATTCTAACTTTTAACGTGAGAGCTTCATTGAAAAAATTTACTTCGCAAATAATAATATAGATTTGTTTACATTAATATATATTATGTGCATAAAATTAATATATATATATATAGAAATCTAAAATAAAGATCTATTTGACTATATAAAATATGTGTATGTAAATATATTTTAAGATATATAAATATTTTCTTAAAAAATTAAAATATTTCTGAAATTTAAATTGAAAAAACACATTAATTTAAAATATTTAGAAAATAAATTAAGTAATAGAAACATAAATATATGATAACTAATTTAGATAATAATATATAGTTATATCCATTATTAAAACAGAATTATTTTATAAATAAACGTTTCTTGTTCTTTTAACTTTATTGAAGATAAAATTATCTTTGTCAAAATGGATATTCACGATTATTTTATATTATGAATTGTACATGTCATCTCCATGGATTGAGAATTTAACATGAAAACAAAATTTCACAATGATTAATGGTTGCGAGGTTAAATGGCATATACCATATTCCCGTTTATTAACATACTGGTTTTGCAAAACAAATAACATATTGGTTTTGCAAGCTTTTTTTCTTTTGCTAAACAAAACATATTGGTTTTGCTCTGATAATATTTCTAATCGGCGTTTTCATTCCAACAAAACCTAAAACTACTTAATCCAGGTCTTTCAAAACAGTCTTCTAATAATGCAATGACGAACAGAGAGAAGAAGTCTTCTAATATCTATGATTTCTCTCAACGTAAATGTTGCATAGTCCAACATGTTACTTTAGTATTTTATATTTGTTTTGTATTTAGTTGTAATTATATCCTCATGATTGTTGAATGACAGTTTTAGTATTTCTTTTTTTATTCGGCACTTTGGTCTTTTTTTTATTTCCTCATTTGTCAACCTTTTAGCCTCTTACTAAACTGTCACTAAAATATTTAAAATTATGACTTTAAAATTTGTTAAAATAAAATCACTAATATAATGAAATAACAACAGATCGTGCGGTGTTGGATAATCAGTTTTTTTTTGTCAGCTGTTGAATAAGCTATTTCGGAGGGAAAATCCATTTCTTTTAAAAGTTGTATTCATCAATTAAAAACTAAATTATATTTTCCCAAAAAAATATTCTAAAATTTACGAGGGAGAAACAATGAACAACGTTTTAATCCTTCCAATGTGAAATTAGCTAAAAAGTCACGCTTTACACCAGAATCATGTCTTTTATTGGTGACCTCCAAGTTCCCTTTATAAAGTTACACAAAAAAAAAAAACTGATTTTGTTTTATGGGGATTCCTGTAAACATTTTTTTTTCCAATGTTCTACCTAGTTTGGATTTTTTAAAATCTGAAATCAAAACTTTTTTTGTTTAGAATAAACACGTTAAACCACTGGATTAAAGAAATTTCCACAATATCTATTTTGAATTTTGTATTTGAATTTGAAAGATTGAGTTTTTTCTTTAATTAATATAATTTAGTTTTAAATTAAAATCTAAAATATAATCTCAAAAGATGAGTGGTACAACTATTAATGATTATGACGAGATTTAATGGCATATTAGGTTAAGATCCGCGCCTTGCACGGGATCAACATTATATATATAAATTATTTTATGTATTATATATTTTTACATATTATGAAATAATAAATATATATTAAATAATTAAAAGTCAGTAACTATTAAATATATAATTAAATTGGTACGAACATATAAATCAATTTTATTAATCCAAAATTTTTTTATTTATTTGATAGGATATGTTATTAAATTTAAATGATACCAACATAGATAATATATTTTTAATATTAATGTCTATTAAATGATGATTTCTACTCATATAGTTTTTTGATCATTTGTATCTTTTATAGAAAAAAATTTAAATTACTGATAACAAAATTTTCATTGTGGGATTAATAGTTTTATTAATTTATAATTTAAAAAAATAAGTTGTCAATGATCGTTCAAAACTTTTATCAAAAAAATTGTTCAAAGAAAATTTTGAAACTAAAATATTGTATTTTATATGATTTATAGTTTAATTTAAAACGATATATATATTAATCTCAATAATTAATTAAATTAGACTTTTTTACTTATATAATTTTTGTAATCATTTGTATTTTGTCATAACAAAACTTTCAAACCATGGATCATAAAATTTGAATGTGAGATTTTTAACAGTTTTAGTAATTTATAGCCGTTTGTAAAAATTCAAAATATAACATATTCATAAAAATCTAAATTTTTATTATATGGTTATTGTGGTTGTTTAATTTATTTAAATGTTTAAAATTAAACAAATATGATAGAAGATACACTATTTTTTTTTATCAAATCTTTATTATTCAAAATTATTAATTGTCATATATACTTTAGCCACATTAGGTAATTCCGTAAATTTTATTTAAGGAAATAATAAAGTACATTAATGATGAATTTATTGTTAGTTTAATAAAAATCTTATTATATAATTAGATGGACCAACATATTTCTCTAATGATTCTAAGAATTATTCTAGTGATGACATGTGGATACAAAAAAAAGTGGTAATGCTTCTCAAATAATATATAGGGGATACCATATTCCCATTTTATTATCATTTTGGTTTTTCTTTGATAATATTTCTACTCGGTCTTTTGGTCATTTGATAATGACGACGCGAAAAGAGAGAACAAGTCTTCTAATGGTTGTATATGATTTCTCTCAACGTAAATGTTACTTCAGTATTTATATTTTTTTCTATTCGGTCATAATATATCCTCACGATTGAAGAATGATAGCTTTAGTATTGGGGTTTTTGCCAAAACTAACCCACAACTTGATTTTAACCCCAAACATATACCCAAACTTGAATCAAATGCAAAACTAATCTAAAAGCCTAGTGAAACTACAAATTTCTTGTGACCAAACAAAAAACAGAAACCATTTTACTTAATATAGCCCTAGTAAATCGCCCGAGTCGCCTAAGATGTTGGAGTCGCCCGACGACTGAAGTGTAAGTCGTCTGGTACCGGTTTATTTTAAAAATAATTTATAAATCTTGTAAAAAAATATTTTGATGCGTGAAAAATAAAAATCAAGTAATTATAAACAGTTTTAAATGATATAAATTAAGATATGATAAAATTGATTTGTTTTGAAGATAGATGAGTGGAAGTAGTGAATCATGAAATACTTTGGTTTAGGAGTTTGACAAACATATGTTGTAGTATTGTATGTATTGTTAGGGTTAGATTATGGAAAACTAAAATGTTTTTTTCAAAAATTAGTTTTCACCTATATGTGTTTATTTATGTGTATAGTAAACACTTTTCAAGTTTGATTTGATTTTATGAAGTCTTTAATTAGATAATTAAGTTTAGGGGTTATGTTTAGGTGTGGACGACTTATATTTCAGTCGCCTGTTGAATAATTTACTCGGACGACGTATATTTCAGTCGTCCACATCGTACCGAACCTTTAATTTTACCAATGTACGTTTTAACCTAACCGAATCATTTTACTCGGACGACTTACATTTCAGTCGTCTCGTGAAGAAATTAAAACAGACGACTTACATGTAAGTCGTCCAAATATTCCCGCTTAAAATTTTTTAAAAAATTATTTTCCGCTTAAATATTTAAACCGCATCGACTTACTTGTAAGTCGCCCGAAAGTCTTCTATTTTAGTTTCCGCTAAAAATATTTAATTTCCGCTAAAAATATTAACTCTTCGGACGACTTACATGTAAGTCGCTCTGTTTATTTTTCACCGACGACTGAAATGTAAGTCGCCCAGAAGTCGCCTCGAGTCAAAATATTTAACCTAATTGGATTTTTGTCTCCTATATAAAGAAAAATTTACACATTCTCTCCTCCTCTCAAATGGCTGCAACAAAATGTAATGTTCATCATTCTAAAACTCTCCAACCTCTCTCTAATCTCTTTGACTTGAAAACACCAAACTTTATATGAATTTTTCTGTTTTGTCTCATGTATTTTTACTAATCTATCTCTTTTGCGTGTTTTAATCAAATGGTACTCATCTTCCACTAATTTAAAGGTAAATCTATTAATTTTAGATATGTATTTTTGTGTGTTCTATAAATGTAGATTTATCTAATCTTCCACTTATTTTCTATTTTAAGTCATTTGAACGCTTTTGGATATGCAAGTTTTTCAGATCCGGATTTGATATGCGTGTTTTTCAGATCTGGAAGACTTTTGACGACGCCCGAAATCGCCTCGAAGTCGCTCGACTTCTTGGAAGTCTTCTCGACAAAGTCGCTCGACTTCCAGAAGTCGCCTCGACTTCCGTGAAGTCGCCCGACTTCCGTGAGTCGCCTCGACTTCCAGAAGTCGCCCGACTTCCGGAAGTCGCCCGACTTCCGTGAAGTCGCCCGACTTCCGTGAAGTCGTCTGGCTTCATGGAAGTCTTCTCGACGAAGTCTCCCTTTCATAATAGATCTGAGCGCTTTGGTAAGTTCTTATGTCCGATTTTTCTTCATTTGGTAACTTCTTGTTGTATAAAGTTCTTACTTTTCCCCAAACTAAAACTCTCCAAACCCACTCTAATCTCTTTGACTTGAAAACACCAAACTTTATATGAATTCCAGCTTTGTCTCATGTCTTTTACTAATCTATCTTTTTGCGTGTTTTAATTGGATGGTACTCATCTTCCACTAATTTAAAGGTAGATCTATTATTTTTAGATATGTATTTTTGTGTGTTCTCAGAAGGTAGATTTATCTAATCTTTCACTCATTTTTTCTGCTTTTAAGCCATTTGAACGCTTTTGATATGCAAGTTTTTCAGATCCGGATTTGATATGCGGTTTTTCAGATCTGAAGACTTTCGACTCGACTTACCGTTAGTCGCCTGGACTTCTTGAAGTCTTCGACAAAGTCGCCTGACTTCCAGAAGTCGCCCGACTTCCAGAAGTCGCCTCGAAGTCGCCTCAACTTCCTAAAAGTCTTCTCGACAAAGTCATCCGAACTTCCCGAAGTCGCCCGGACTTTTGAAGTCGTATGGACTTCTTAAAAGTCGTGGTGGTCTTGTCTACTCAAGTGGAATCCAAGCTTGTCTTTGTAGAGGAATGATCTATAATAGTTTTGTTTGTGGTCCGTTTTGTGAATTGCATGTCTACTCTTTTAGTTATGAATTTTTGTTAAATCAAGAATAATGTTTTCCAAGATGTATTAAATGTGCTAACAATGTGCTTACACATTTACAAATCAATGAAATAATAGACTTCAGTAGCCTTTTTCTTATCTTTGGATCTCTCAATAATAAACTTCAATGGCCTTTTTCTCATCTTAATAAACAAGAATGTTGGTAGCTTTATATTGATACAACATTTTAAGAAGCATTTTAACCCTTCTTCCAACTCATAACAATAGTCATCATTATTGTCTATAACAATAATACTTAAGAGATGGAAACAAACAATAGTAACTAGTCAAAGCATATCATATTTTATTATAAGTTTGCGTTGAAAAACTTAGTCAAATTTAGTAAAACTAAGGGAGAGAACATATTTTGTAAATATGAGTTTTATATATCTTGAAGTTACTTATCACTCTTAAAAATACAAGTTATTCAAAACTAACGAGAAGACTTAAAACTAGCGGAGAAGACGCGGACGACTTCAATCTAAGTTGTCCAGACGACTAAACTATACGTCGTCTGGTCAACGCAGAGGTTATTTTTGCAATTGACTTTGAAATCTGTTATTTCGGACGACTGAAAAATAAGTCATCTACTATTGTTTGGCTAAAGCGTGGCCAACTCAAGAATACTCATCACTCCCAGAGGACCCTGAGGAGCAGGAGCTGCAGCCGGGAGCCAGAGGAGCAGATGGTGCAGCAGAGAGATGTATGGTAGAGCCGGGGCTAAGGAGAATCTGAAAAGGCTGGAATCCCGAGATGGCTCCCCGCACCACCACGACCACGACGATGTCAAGACCGGTCCGATCATCATTAGACTCAGAATTAAAAAAATATTTATAAATATAGAATATATAAATTAATTTTTTTAAAAAAAATCCCAAATAATAGTTTTAATAATATTAAAATGTTTAATAAATATAGAAATTTATATTTTATATATATATATATTTTTTTTAAATCCCAAATAATAGTTTTAATAAATAACAAATAGTTTAATAATTACAAAAATAGTTTTAATAAATAACAAATAGTTTAATAATTACAAAAATAGTTTTAATAAATAAAAATAGTTTAATAATTACAAAAATAGTTTTAATAATATTAAAATGTTTAATAAATATATAAAAATAGTTCTAATAAACAAAAATAGTTTTAATAATATTAAAATGTTTAATAAATATATAAAAATAGTTCTAATAAACAAAAATAGTTTTAATAAATAACAAATAGTTTAATAATTACAAAAATAGTTTTAATAATATTAAAATGTTTAATAAATATATAAAAATAGTTCTAATAAACAAAAATAGTTTTAATAAATAACAAATAGTTTAATAATTACAAAAATAGTTTTAATAATATTAAAATGTTTAATAAATATAGAAATATATAAATTAATTTTTTTAAAAAAAATCCCAAATAATAGTTTTAATCACAAAAGTTTTATAGATATTAAAATGTTTAATAAATATATAAAAATATTTCTAATAAACAAAAATAGTTTTAATAAATAAAAATAGTTTAATAATTACAAAAATAGTTTTAATAATATTAAAATGTTTAATAAATATAGAAATTTATATTATATATATATATATTTTTTTTTAAATCCCAAATAATAGTTTTTAATCCAAAAGTTTTATAGATAAAAATGTTTAATAAATATATAAAAATAGTTCTAATAAACAAAAATAGTTTTAATAAATAACAAATAGTTTAATAATTACAAAAATAGTTTTAATAATATTAAAATGTTTAATAAATATAGAAATTTATATTTTATATATATATATATATATATATTTTTTTTTAAATCACAAATAATAGTTTTAATCACAAAAGTTTTATAGATATTAAAATGTTTTGTAAAATCCAAAAATCGAATTTATATAAAAAACGCTTTGTAAAATCAAAAAATTGAATTTTATACAAAAATCGTTTTGTAAAATACAAAAATCGAATTTATACACAAAAATCAATTTATATACAAAAACGATTTTATAAATACAAAAAAAAAATTTAAAAAATTCTAAATCAATTCAACAAAACAAATTATTCAACCAAATCACAATTTAAACCTATTATACAACCAAATCACAATCCTAACCAATCACCCTACAAAAATCTATCAAATCTACACAAAAACCAACAAATAGAACTTAAGAGAATGGGATAGGTACTTACATGATTTGTGTAGTTTAGAGAGGATCGGCCGGAGATATCGCCGAGAGAAGGAGGAGATCACGGAGAGGAGGAGAGGAGCCGGAGAGGAAGAGAGAGAAATATGGAAGAAGAAATGCTCGTGGTTATAAAACCTGGTCCACGGATAGTTTCCGCCGAATTTCCTCGAATTCCAATTTCAATTTTCGCCAAATATCGCTGCTCGCTTGCTCGGTTAAATAAAAATATTTCGAGGAAATTCGACGACACTTAAATATGCTGAATTTCCTCGAATATTCGAGGAAATTCGAGGAACACATGTTTGGGGTTTCAAACATCAAATTTTTGCCCTATATCATTTCTTATACAAATACAATGCATACCATTGAGGAATCTTTGTATAGATGATCATAAACTATGAAATAACAAAATTTCAAAACTAATTGTAAGTATTCCTTTACCGCTCATTAAAGTGTATAAGTGTTTCTCTTATGTCGGGGATTTCGCTCATACAATCGAAAAGTGTTTATTGTAGGGTAAGGAACAAATTTTGACTTCATAATCAGTCTAAGACACTTAATAAGGGTTATATAGTGTTATTCAAACCGCGAAAACGTTGTTTTCGGTTAAAACCCTAGTTCTCGGAATTTCCTCGAATTTTCTGAGGGAATTCCGAGGAAACCCTTATCTTCCTCGGAATTCCCTCGGAATATTCTGAGGAAATACCGAGGAACTAGTGTTTGGGGTTTCAAAACATCGATTTTTTTGCCGTATTTCATTTCTTATACAATTGTAATGCATACCATTGAGGATTCTTTGTATAGATGATCATAAACCATGAAATAACAAAATTTCAAATATAATTGTAAGTATTCCTTTTACCGTTTATTAAAGTGTATAAGTGTTTCTCTTATGTTGTGTGGTTTTCGTTTATGCAATCGTAAAAGTGTTTGTTATTGGGTAAAACACCAAAGTTTGACTTCATAATCTGGTTAAGACACTTAATGAAGGTTATTTACGTGTTATTCAATCCGCAAAACGTTGTTTTCGGTTAAAAACCCCTAGTTCCTCGGAATTTCCTCGAAATATTCCGAGGGAATTCCGAGGAAACCCTTATCTTCCTCTGAATTCCGTCGGAATATTCCGAGGGAATTCCAAGGAAAAAGAGTCTATAATCAAATCTCTAAATCGACAAGGTCTATTCCGAGGAAATTCTGAGGAAATCCTATCTTCCCTCGGAATTTCCTCGGTATTTCTATTAAAAAAAAGTCGATGCTAGTCTGTTTCCGAGTCATCATCACCAGATGAATGTGAATCTGGATCTTGGTGAAACTCTCCAATCACTGGTTCATCCTCTACGTGAACGACGGCTTCCTCTCCGAAGTCGGTTAAATCGACTATAAGGCCAACTCCAGCTAAATCTTCTGCTGCACTTAAGTTGCCGGATGTGCTTGGTTGTAGTGGGTCTTCCAGCTCAGAAATTCCCTGATCTCGGCCTCTCGGTTGAGTCTTGTAACAGAACCCATGGATCATCTCTGCTCCTTACCCGGGTACTTGATATAACAAACCTGTAACATTTAAAAATTATTAGTAAAATTATAAATTAATACACATGATGATGAATCATTCTAAATAATAAACATTTAATTACCTGATCGGCCCGAGAAGCAAGAATGAAAGGATCATAATATTGCAGCTACCGAATTTACTGATGTAACACCAAATGCATCTGTTCTCACAACTCGATCTAGAGTGTTGTCGTACAATCACAATAGAAAACAGTACAGCTAATCCAACCATTCCCAAATACTTGATTTCCAAAATCTCAATGTATGTGTCCGTAGTATACATCATCTCCGATGCGAACAAACGCCAGCATCATAAGTCGTACTCAACGTCTCCTCTTCGAGTTGTGAATGCATATCCTCGAGTACAAAATCTGGATATGACTTCACAACAAATTTTGGTCCAACGACCATCTCGTATCCAATCGTCAAATGTTTCACCTCGGCCAAACCAGCGACACCTATATTAATAGCACATATATATGTTATGTCAATAAATGTGAATTAGTATAAATATGTGATAAATGATATTTTAATTTGTTTAAAGTACTCACATAAGTAAACATCCATCCAGAAAATTCTCTCTGCTTCATTTCTTCTAGTTCGTCCTCTGTGGCGTATCTATATTCGAACCGCTTTTCTGCCATGAAAATCTTGTACATATGATGACAATAATGTAATTAATTAAGATTTAAATTTCAACTTGTTAAAATAAAAATTTGTAAGCTAATTTATTTACCTCTCATATTGAAGAACATCTTCGCAGTTGGTGAGCAAATATGTTTGCAAATTACTAAGCTCTGCTAGATAAGTCGACGGTCCTTTGGTTTTCCGCTAAGTCGCCTAACGCCTATGAAAATGTCTGGAACCGTAATGTGATATGTTGCCCGTTCGCCTCTATCATCATGCCGAGCAGGTCTTCTGTTTTTGGTCTGAACTTCTGCTGGAAAGTAGTACTCGGCAAAGTTTGAAGTTTCTTCATTGATCATCCGATGCGACTATAAAACCTTCCATCCTACTTAAATTTTTCACCATCTTCTTCAAATGGAACATATACCGCTTCATACAGATACATCCATCTATATCGCAGGACCACCAAGTTCCAATTCTCTTGCCGTGAATAACAAGATGCTCCATAACATCAAAAATGAGGGAGGAAATATCTTCTCAAGGTTGACTGAATCACGCTATGTTAGCCTTCAAATTTTCAATACCTTCAAGAGTCACTGATCTCGTGCATAAATCGCGAAGAAACCACTTATCCCGCAATTGCTTTATGAACATTTCGCGGGTAATAGTTCCTTGAAGGCAAACAAAAGGAGGCGCTGCATCATTACATGGCAATCGTGGCTTTTCAAGCCAATAAACTTTCCTTCCTTTCACGATACAGTTACGCAAATTCGACGCGAACAGCCTGAAATTCCACATCGTTTGAAATCCAATCAAGTCGGTATATGGAAAAAGAAGCCCTACCATTCTCATCAATATGAAGTTTTGAACGAGCACATATATCGACTAAATCCAGTCTTGACTTCAAATTATCCTTTGTTTTACCTTGAACATTAAGGATCGTGTTCATGAGATCGTCAAAAAAGTTCTTCTCAATATGCATGACATCTAAATTATGCCTTAGCAGATGATCCTCCCAAGATGGCAGATCCCGTGAAAATACTTTTTGTGCCGCTTATGTAGTTCTCCAATAGCATCTACCGAAAACGCCATGTCCACCGACGCCTCAAGGCCCTTTCTGCACCAAAATCTCTTAGTTGTGTCTTCAAATCTTTCCCAAAAATTTCGGGAGGTGGACTGTCAAACACCCTCTTGTTCTTCGTAAACAAATTCCTACTCCTACGATATGGATGATCAGGTGGTAGGAATCTCCTGTGACAGTCAAACCAACACGTTTTTCTTCCGTGTTTTAGTTGGAAAGCATCAGTGTTATCTTGACAATATGGACATGATAGCATTCCATGCGTTGTCCATCCAGATAACATACCATATGCTGGAAAATCACTTATTGTCCACATTAGTACTGCCCGCATTTGAAAGTTTTCATTACACGAAACATCGTATGTTTCAGCACCTTGAGCCCATAGTTGTTGCAACTCATATATTAGTGGCTGAAGAAACACATCAAGTGATCTCTTAGGATGCTCATGTCCGGGAACGAAAATCGAGAGAAACAAAAACTCTCGTTGCAAGCACAAGTTTGGGGGTAGGTTGTATGGTGTAAGAATGACTGGCCATAGAGAATACTGTCTTCCCCTCTTGCCAAACGGGCTGAAACCATCAGTACATGCACCAAGGTAGACATTTCTTCTCTCATACGCAAAGTCGGGATACTTTGATTGGAAATGCTTCCACGCTTTTGCATCCGAAGGATGTCTAATCTCACCATCGTTGAGTGCTCCGATGCCATCTCATTGGTTGCGCTGTAGCATGATACATACAACTCTGCAACCTTTCGTCAAAGGCAAATACCACATCCTTTTATATGGCACTGGAACTCTTCCACTCGTATCTTTATAACGAGGCTTTCCACAAAATTTGCATGTAACTGCTGTTCATCCGCCTCCAATAAATCATGCGGTTGTCGCTGCATACATCTATTACCTGATACGATAAACCAAGACCAGCTACGAAGTTTCAACCTCGTAGTATGAACCAGGAGCTACATTATCCTCGGTAGAATACCTTTTACAAAATCAGCAATCGCATCCACAGTCTTCACCAAATTATAATCTGTTTTAACGCCCATCAATCTTGTAGCGGATGATAAAGCTGAATGACCATCTCTGCAACCTTCGTACAATGGTTGCTTTCCAGCATCCAACATATCATAAAATCTCCTAGCTTGTGCATGGGTAAATCTTCCCTCTAAAATGATCATTTACCATCTTTCGGTACCTACACCATAATCTACATCCGTTCTAATGGTTCTTCTAATCTAACCGCTGAGGTTCGCTAGTACTTCCATGTTCATAATCAGTTTCCCATGATGATACCAAATTTTGTAACTTCGTGTAAACCCACTCCAATATAGATGAGTCCAAACATCCCACTCTTTAATAACCTTTCTATTTTTACAATTAGAGCAAGAACATCTTAACATACCTGTTTTTGCTTCCGTTGTCGGTGAACTAACCCCATGAATTCGTTATACCTCATTGGTATTCTTCCGTAAGCAATCTCTGTTCGATCCAAATGAGGTCGATCGATCCAAGAACGAAAATAATTTGAAGAAGACATGTTTTTATGAATCAAATTGTGTGTAAAGAGAGTAAGAGGGAGGATGAAGATATGGAGTGAATGAAGAGGAAGAGGGGCGCTTGTATTTATAGTTGAAATCCTACCGACAACCCGAGGAAATTCCGACGGAATTCCGATGGAAACAGCTAGTTCGTCGGAATTTCCTCGGATTTTTTAAAATCCCCCAACGGCTATAATATATCCTCGGAATTCCTCAGTTTTTTCCGAGGAATACATTTTTCCTCGGTATTCCATAAGAATATTCCGACGGATTAATATTTCTCGAATTCCCGGTATATTCGAGGAAACCAAATTTTGTGTTTCTAATATCCTCGAAATTCCTCGGGATATTCCGAGGATTTTATTTTCCGTCGGAATGTCCGTCAGAATACTGCTGTTTTCTTGTAGTGGTCATATTTAATCTTATCAGATTTTTAACATTCTTTTCGTCATTATAAACAATGTTTTAATATAATTTTACATTAAGTTTTTTAAAATATTTACAAACAACTTATATAATAGCAATATAAAAATATGTTCATATCCATTTGGTAGTTTTCTAAAATATATATCATGCATGCAAATTCATAGCTAAGTTTGGTGTCAACACGTGAACACCCAAAAGAGATTTGGTTTTCACTGCCATGAAAGTGGAACACTAAGAACTAACACGTCTAGCTAGTATACCTTAAATTTCCTATAACTTTTCTTCTTCATTTTCTTTGTTTTTAAAATGAGCACTTTTTATTTATTTGTTGCGTGTAAAACCATTCTAATCTTCTCAGTGTCATTCTATTCTTATCGCTGATGTTCCAAGATATACCAACGAATTTCCTTGTTAGCCAAATATATAATGTGTTTACATTTTTTTTAGTTTATATATGATTTTTTTTTCATTAAAATATATTTGTTCATTATTGTGTCGAAATTTAAAAACACTCACATATTAAAAACAGTTTAGAAAACAAAAAAAATATATTTGTTTATTACTGTGTCAAAATTTAAAAACACTCACATATTAAAAATATTTTAGAAAACATCTTTATACAATTTTTTTGATTAATATCTACCTGTAATTTTTTATATTTTAATTTAAATTTTTTAATAAAAATATTATTTTAAGAAAACAACACAATATATAAAATATGTTATTTTAAAGTTTAACTTTATTAATAATTTTTTTTTATTATATATAAAAATTCGTTAAGAACATAAACGATATTAGTCATTCTAACTTTTAACGTGAGAGCTTCGTTGAAAAAAATTACTTCACAAATAATAATATAGATTTGTTTACATTAATATATATTATGTGCATAAATTAATATATATATATATATATATAAATCTAAAATAAAGATCTATTTGACTATATAAAATATGTGTATGTAAATATATTTTAAGATATATAAATATTTTCTTAAAAAATTTAAATATTTCTGAAATTTAAATTGAACAAACAAATTAATTTAAAATATTTAGAAAATAAATTAAGTAATAGAAACATAAATATATGATAACTAATTTAGATAATAATATATAGTTATATCCATTATTAAAACAGAATTATTTTATAAATAAACGTTTCTTGTTCTTTAAACTTTATTGAAGATAAAATTATCTTTGTCAAAATGGATATTCACGATTATTTTATATTATGAATTGTACATGTCATCTCCATGGATTGAGAAATTAACATGAAAACAAAATTTCACAATGATTAATGGTTGCGAGGTTAAATGGCATATATACCATATTCCCGTTTATTAACATACTGGTTTTGCAAAACAAATAACATATTGGTTTTGCAAGCTTTTTTTCTTTTGCTAAACAAAACATATTGGTTTTGCTCTGATAATATTTCTAATCGGCGTTTTCATTCCAACAAAACCTAAAACTACTTAATCCAGGTCTTTCAAAACAGTCTTCTAATAATGCAATGACGAACAGAGAGAAGAAGTCTTCTAATATCTATGATTTCTCTCAACGTAAATGTTGCATAGTCCAACATGTTACTTTAGTATTTTATATTTGTTTTGTATTTAGTTGTAATTATATCCTCATGATTGTTGAATGACAGTTTTAGTATTTCTTTTTTTATTCGGCGCTTTGGTCTTTCTTTTATTTCCTCATTTGTCAACCTTTTAGCCTCTTACTAAACTGTCACTAAAATATTTAAAATTATGACTTTCAAATTTGTTAAAATAAAATCACTAATATAATGAAATAACAACAGATCGTGCGGTGTTGGATAATCAGTTTTTTTTTTGTCAGCTGTTGAATAAGCGATTTAGGAGGGAAAATCCATTTCTTTTAAAAGTTGTATTCATCAATTAAAAACTAAATTATATTTTCTCTAAAAATATTCTAAAATTTACGAGGGAGAAACAATGAAGAGCGTTTTAATCCTTGCAATGTGAAATTAGCTACAAAGTCACGCTTTAGACCAGAATCATGTTTTTTATTGGTGACCTCCAAGTTCTTTTTATAAAATTACACAAAAACTGATTTTGTTTTATGGGGATTCCAGTAAACATTTTTTTTCCAATGTTCTACCTAGTTTGGATTTTTTAAAATCTGAAATCAAAACTTTTCGTGTAGAATAAACATGCTAAACCACTGGATTAAAGAAATTTCCACAATATCTATTTTGAATTTTGTATTTGAATTTGAAAGATTGAGTTTTTTTCTTTAATTAATATACTTTAGTTTTAAATTAAAATCTAAAATATAATCTCAAAAGGTGAGTGGTACAACTATTAATGATTATTAGGAGATTTAGTGGCATATATACCATATTCCCATTTTATTAACATTTTGGTTTTTCTATGATAATATTTCTACTCGGTCTTTTGGTCTTTTGATAATGACGATGGCGAAAAAGAGAGAACAAATCTTCTAATGATTATAGATGATTTCTCTCAAAGTTAATTTTACTTCAGTATTTATACAGTATTTGTTTTCTATTCGGTTATAATATATATTCTCACGATTGAAGAATGATAACTTTAGTATTTCTTTTATTTCTTCATTTGTCAACAATCTAGCAAATTGTTACTAAATTTATATAAATGTAATTCTATAAAATTATTTTCAAATTTGCGATCAAGATATAAAAATATATTATGTTTGTCATGTTATCTCTAGGAATTGAGCATTTAACATCAAAGCAAAATCGTACAACTATTAACGATTAGGAGGTTAAATGGCATTTATTAACATTTTGGTTTTGCTTGATAACAAAACAAAAATGTTGGTCTTTTGATAGTGACGATGACGAAGATAGAGAAAAAGTATGATTTCTCTCAATATAACGTCGCATATGTCCAATATTTTTTTCTTTACTAAATTTTTGCATTAGTTTAGATGGTCGGCATACAACTAGGAACAAGAAACAGAACAACAATACACTATGTCCAACATGCTACTTTAGTTTTTTATACTTGTTTTGTATTCGGTCATAATTTATTCTCACGACTGATGAATGATAGCTTCAGTCTTTCTTTTATGGGGTTCTTCATTTGTCAACCATTTACTAAACTATTACGAAATTGCTCAAAGAGTGACTTTATCATTTGCTAAAAAATATATAATCAAATGACAACATTTGAATATAACCGTTGTATTAATTAATTTAGGAGAAAATAATCCATTTCTTTTAACAGTTGTTTTAATTAATACAAACTAAATTATATTTTCTAAAAAAATCCTATAAATTTAGGAGGAAGAAATAATGAACAACATTTGAATCCTTCCAATGTGAAATTAGCTACAAATTCAAGATCTACACCAGAATGATGTCCTTCACTGGTGACTTCCAAGTGTTTTCTAGGAATTTGCAAAAAGAAAACTGATTTGTTTTTCAAAATTAATCTAAAGAACAACATTCCAATACATAAACAGATTTTTCAAAGCTTAGTGTTTTTTTCTGAAAAAAATTATTTTGCCCTTTCGAATCTTGGAATCACAAAGACAATCCCCTAAGGACTCTCGGAATCCTCAACCGGCAACACTCCTTTCGTGGTGTTCTTCAGAACTCTTCAAAACTGAGTTTTTCTGATATGCTATATGCAAGTTGAATAAAGCTATAATTTAAAGAATTATAGTCCAATACCTAAACTATCTTATTTCCATATACAAAAAAAAAAAAAAACTAAACTGAGGGCATGATCATATTTGGGTGTTTGTGCACATGATCAAATGAGCTATTTGTAGGGTTCATTCATGTACAACTAATACGACAAAACCAAAAAAAATCACTCATGAGAATGTAATTAAAGAAGCACAGGTTTGTTTGTCTTGTCTGAGATCAAGAAGACGTACACAGGCACTGCGTATTTGTGTGTACTAAGTTGACCAGTTTGATATGAATGCAACGTAAAAGGTGTATGGATCAAACCGCTATTGTATATAGAAAGTGAAAATAAATCCGACAAAAAAAGAAGCCGCGTAAGCTTTAAGTATATCGTTAAAACTTGCAAACCAGACTAATATAATCGACAACTAATCGAAATTAAAAAACCCCTTTAGATAAATATTTCTTTACTAGTCCAAAAATATTATTTTTTGTCATCAGAAACATATATTCCAATTTATCGAATATCAACCAAAATCGTATCAAACAGAACTAAAAGTATTTGGTTTTCTTTTGGTGTCTATGTTTCATAGACTGAAAAAATGAATGGAACCAAAAAACAGATTTTGAACCAAAACCCTGACGAACATCAATTTATTATTATTATTATCGATAATAAGGAAATTGATGAAATCAAATAAATCTTACTATATCATCTTCAAGCGTGTAGTATCTTTTCCAAGAATATCCGTAGTTTTATTATTATTAACTGTAATATAATATAATATAATTTAATTAATCATTAAATTTTGTCATAAAAATATAGCTAGTAAATCACACAATGACATAAGTATCTTACGTTTTTTTAAGTTCTCATACGAGAACATTATCTAGATATCTTTAATGCTAGTGCTCTTTTCTAAACATGTTGATTGCATTGATTAATGAGAAGCTTCTTATTTTTGAGGTTTTTTTTCCTATTACTATGTTACCAAAATTTACTTCATAATTTTTATCTACTAATAATAGCAATCTCAATTAATTCCAAAGTTTGCGTGTTTTTATAGGAATCTCAATTTTTGTTAAATATTGTGTTTGTTCATTAAGGTATCTTTTGATTAAAGGTTGTATCTCTTCAATTGTTTATAATCTCAATTTTTGTCAAAGGTTGTGTTTGTTCATTGAGGTGTCTTTTGATTAAAGGTTGTATCTCTTCAATATAAAACTATTCTAAAAATTTGTGAATAAATGTTATGTTATGTCTGTTCATCAAAAAAATATATTAATTTTTTTTAGTCTAACAAGTTATATATTACGATTATAAATGTGCTATTTTAAATAAATAATTAAAATATGAAAGTTGCGATTATTCATATGAATTTATATGAAAAAACATATCTTTATGAAAAGATACATCTTTATATATTTTCACAATCTATAAGAACTAATGCAATGTTTAAGATGAAAAGTTGCATCCTTTCACATTTATTGGAAAGAAAATCTTAATTATATCATAGAAAAAATAATTGAGTTTTAGGAAAATGTTCTACAATACACTATATATAGATATTGAAAAGACACAGGTAATTGATACAACCTTTCGTATCAATGTTCGTAAACTATTAGATGCACCTTTTAATGATAAAATAATAAAAATAAATACAAAATTCTAAAATTGAAAACTAACGGATGCATCTTTTCACAATTCAGTTTAAAAAAACACACACAACTATTTAGATAATTTTTAGAAAAGACATAATTTTTAGAAAAGACATAACTTTTTGACATCTTTTAGAAAAGACAATTTTTCTGTCATCCCCGAACCAACACCTTCCCTCCAATAACTATGGTACCTTTTCATTATTATTTTTGTTTGTTAAATAATAAAAAAACATTGGAGGTCTGTTTTCAGTGTGATTTTCAGAATTGCACAAAAAAAATGGAAGTGTGATTTTCAGTGTTATGATCTAAGAAATATTAATTTACTTGTACATTTTTCTTCTAAAGAAACAGGTACCTATTTCTTGAAACATATTAGAAGCTGTTATTACGCAAGAAGAGAACAGAAATACCGTAGGTTTTTCATATACTTTCTCATTACAAGAATTCATTGATAACCTAGTTAACTGTAATATAATACTATAATTTAATTTAATTAATCATTAAATTTTTTCATAAAAATATACCTAGTAAATCACACAATGACATAAGTATCTTACGTTTTTTTAAGTTCTCATACGAGAACATTATCTAGATATCTTTAATGCGAGTGCTCTTTTCTAAACATGTTGATTGCATTGATTAATGAGAAGCTTCTTATTTTTGAGGTTTTTTTTTCCTATTACTATGTTACGAAAATTTACTTCATAATTTTTACACCAAATTACTTTTTAAGCAACTTTTTACACCAACTCACCAAGTTACATTAAAGTATACATATTTGATTAGTCGTTTGGTTTATATCAAACCGGATGGCCTGGATAGGTTTAGTATATATAAGCTTTGTACACACAACAGTTTTTTTTTTTCACACCACAGTTGTGATTGACAGAAACCATATTATTATTTTTTTGACCAATTGCATTATTGATATTTCCATATTCTCTCTATTCTCCACACGAGCGAGAGAATGAGAGCTGAGTTTCTGTTCACCTCTTCTCTTCTAATAATAACATCCACTGAAACACCATTATAGTTTGTAAAATATACGGCTACAAAGTCTCTATACTCTCCTCATGATCCTCTGATCACCATTATAGTTGAGTTTTGCTCTAACTTTACTCTATTGTAAAAGCCAAAAATCAAACCATGTGAAGAAAAAAATTGCATTACCCCATTTATGAAATCAATTCATTTTTCTTCTTTTATAAAGTGAAAAAATAGAATATAATTGAAAAAAATATTTTACTCTTATTTTGGAACACTACTTGATTTCATTCATTCTATTTACTTGGAGACAACGAAAACAAGGAACTATTCATCATCTTTGATAGAAAAACATAAAACACAATAGCAAAGGAAACTTTTAAAGATAAGTCTTCAAGAGAAAATGGCAGTGGATTCAATACAAAGCTTGAATGCGTCTAAGAAGCATTTACGATAGAGTCGTTCAACTGGAATTTAATCACTTTTGATTGTGACGATGAAATCCAACCTTCACCAACAAGAACCGAAGTACTTTCGATTACATCTTTTTTGCCCCATACACACTGCTACACATGATGAAAAACCGATGAAGAAGTTGAGAACTATGCTCGGAAACGAGTCCAAAACATCTACTCCTCTCATGGAAATAAGATTTGGTATGAATTTTCCTCAAAAGGAGGAATAGATGAATCAAATCGGTGAACCCACCGATAATTACTTAAAGAGAGATAAGTGCAGAATATTTTGGATAGAGACCCCGGTTAACGGTGCAGTTCCAGTGACCATAGACCACGACGGCCATGACAGACGGCGGTGTGAGCAGAACATGAAGAGATGGTTTATAAATAAAGCAAAAACAAAAACTATGATGGAATTTTCTGTAAATATTATATTGATCTTAAGAATCATGTACACTACTCTAGCTCTTATATATACGAGCGTGAGACAGAAACTAATTACAACAGTTTCCTAAAACAGAGGAACGAGAATATTGACTACGAGATATGCGGAGATCACAATCATATCTCTAACATTTTCACACCAGAGTCCAAATTATTTAGAAATGAAAAGAAACAGAAATTTATTAATTTTATTTTTGAAAGTAGAAATACATCAAATATTGAAAGTCCATGAGAAACGATTACAGGATTGGTGATATGTACACCAACTTTATTTGTTACAAATACAAATACGAAAGTGTTCATGATTTATCTCAAATCAATAGAACACCCATTTATTATCATAGCAAATATAAAAGATTGAAGCAAAGAAACACATTGACCCTTAAAACACATTGACCCTTTAGTTAAGGCCATTGATGTTTCGACCCTTTAATTAAGGCCATTGACGCCTTGTGGCTGAATTGAGCTTAGCACCCAGAATGGCGGTCACAGAAGCTCTTCAATCTTTTTTTTTTTTTTTGATTAACCTGGAGGGACTTCCACCCCCAGGGGCCAACCCCTCGGCGCGAGGCAGACCATTTGGTACTATGGGGAATTAGATACCCCAATTTCCTGGCCAGCGCATCGAACCCGCGTGTTCCGTATTGGGGTTTTTTATTTCCCCTCGAGACCATCTGGGCCAGCTACGCTGGTTAGCTCTTCAATCTTTCAAAGGCATCCTCCAAAGTTTGGGTATCCATGTCGATAGAATGCCTCGCCCAGCCCCTCAGACCAAAACCAATCCCTAAACCAATCCAACACAACATATATATATGTTCTTATGTTAAATAATCACAAAATTTGTTAGATTTCCAACTCAATTTCCAAGGAATTATTGACATATGTTTACTTTAAATCTCAGAACATTTCAGATGTGGATTCCTAATAAACAAAGATATATATTTTTGTCTTCAGTACTGCTGAGCCGAACGTTGATCAATACATAGGTGATGCATGTGATATTGAGTACTACCTGGTAAAAGGACGAGCTTTTCACAGAAGTCTTCATCATCTTTAATGTTCAGAAAGCTTGACATTTCCAGCTGGGTCTGCGAGATGATTCAAAAACTTTAACAGATTTTTTTCAAAATAATAAAAAGGTAGAAGTATTAAGAAAATGTAGTAAGAATATAATACCCATAGGAAGGTGCATGCTTCAGGTTTTAAATAGCATTTAAGGGAAGGTATGTCCGCGAGCTTAGAATAAGCCAAATCCGCTTTATCTTTCAGAAACATCTGCCTCCTGTGGAAGAAATCTTTAGGAGTATCCTTCAAGATGGTAGGAATAGCCGCCTACGTGATAAAATTGACAAATGCACCAAAATATAAACAAATTAATATTGGTAATAAGTGGAGAAGTCTATGTATTATTTGTGAAACATTACAAATTCTTTTTGTAGCCACGTATCATCACTAGGATGATTCTTAGAATTATTAGAGAAATATGTTGGTCTATCTAATTATATAATAAACCTTTTATTAAACTAACCATAAATTTATTATTAATGTCATTTATTATTTCCTTAAATAAAGATTACGGAATTGTCTAATGTGGCTAAAATATATATGACAATTAATGATTTTGAATAATAAAGATCTGATTTCAAATTAGAAATAACGTAAGAATCCTGACCAGAATAAAACAATAAACAAAAATTAAATTTCTATAAAAAGCACGAGCTGTCTTGAATAAATTGTATGCATTTGATTTTGCTCCTTTGGTATTGGTAAGTGTGAGATTTCGAAGTCATAAAATTTTGTTGAAGAGCTGGTATCTCTCCTAATTCTGTTGAAAAGTTCGGCCATTCCTTCGAATCCTGTATTATTGAAATAACATTCTTATAATCTGTCTCAAAACTTGAAAAATCGTGTTTTAAAGCATGTTTTCCATAGACTAGATTAGTGTTTTTAGTTTTGAGAGCAAAGAAGTTGCTATTTTTTGTTTCTCAACTCTAAAAATTGTTCATCCCAGATCCATTTAGCTATACCCAATTATATATACTATTCTATGCTTCCAAAATCTATGATCCATCTACTAAATATATATTTTGCAAGATCAGTTAGTATATTGGTGTGTCTTTTCTGAGATCTTTAGATTCGCATCAAACCATGCATGATATTTATTGTCTGTGTGTCGTGTGGCGAATTTTTTGTGATTCTTCTAAACAGTTTGTCTTAGAACTTTTTTTTTTATCGAAACGGATTTATACATACATATATATATCGCATAGCTAGTAATAAATTTGCAAAAGAAATTATTCTTTTTTCTTTTTTTCAAAATTGACCATTTTTTATTTGTTGCGTGTAGAACCGTCTACGTTGTTGGAATTCCAAGAGATAACAACGAATTATCTTGTAAGACGATGAATTTCCACATTATTCTATAAATTTGAAATTTCACGTGGGTTATTACAGTGGATAGAGAGGACAAATAAAAAAAAAAAAAATTCTCGAAGCTCAATTTATTCGAACGTGGGTTTCCTTGATTACAAAGTTACAATTTTAATTTCAACGCAAATTAATTGGATCTTGAATTATTTAAACTAATCACTATGGATCAGATCCTACATTGGATCTTGAATTATTCATTGGCAATGCCTATCAAATAAATCGCGTAAAATCTCTCTTAAATTTTACAAATCTAAATACAAACAAACTATCTAATAATCTAGTAATCGTTGACATTTTATTAGTAATCAAAATTTGCTTAATTATGTAATCTAAATAAATTGTGTGGATGATTGAGGCATGCTCATATCTGTACGTGTGCACATGATCTAATGAGCTATTTGTAGGGTCGCATTCATGTACAACAACTACACCAAACCGAATTATTTTCACTCAAGGGAATGTAAGTAAGAAGAAGCACAGCTGGCACACGTCTGTTTGTCTTGTTTTGGAGCGAGAAGACATACCGCGTACTAAGAGAAGAAGAGTAGTAGGAAAGAATGAAAAGTAAACGTGTATGTTTTTACTATACTGTAAAAATATTGCAACCAAAACGGGATAGAACAAATAGAGAAACTAATCGAAATAGGAATTTCCTTTAGAAACATATTTTCTTTTTAAGTTTAAAACACACATATTTTCGTTTTGTGGGCAATACTAAAAGGGAGATATGCTTAATGGAGAAATGTCCACGTCTTCAAAATAAATCAACCAATCGGAGACAAGTTTTTTGACACGTCATTTATGTCCAGAAAATGAATAAAGTTGGACTTCTTCATGTGGCCTTGAAATTATTTTTATCGCCCAAAACGAACCTAACCCTAACCTCCGATTCGATGGCAATTTTGATCGATTCTTCTTCAGTCACTTTGTCTTCTCCGCTCGACTTATTGCAACCTCCGTTATCGCGAATCACCTCTTATCAATCAATAATTTTCTAAACTTCTCTTATGAATTTGTTTCCCATCCCTCTCTATCTCATCCTTTATATACTGTTTTTCCTTTCCTTGCTACAAACCATAACCCAAGAACTTGCTCAATTCAAGCTCAAGCGATGGCAACTAAAACCCAACGGCAAGTCCCCGTTCCTCCGCCAAGTTTTGTTCTTCAAAGATATCTCACTAGGTCCCCATGAAATCCAGTTACGCTTATCGATCCATTTCTCGAGGCTCGAAACCCAGCAAAAGAACCCTGTCTGGAAATACCTCATAAATTTAGCTTGCCCTGATTTTATTTTAATTATCGTCTTTTTAATCTTTTTACAACAAATAATAAACACATCGTCAGTCCATGTTGATCTTCACATTGTCTATAGGAACTATTATTCAAGGATTCATTCCATCGACGGTTCATTAATATTTTCCTGACATGAAACAAGGATCAGTTTACAGACTCTTCACCTTCTACGGATTCAAAAGCAAACCGTATATCGTGTTGCTGATCATAGTGTAACCTTTCTTTTTCATACAACTATGTCATGTCATGTCGGTTCTTGAGGACAGTTCCTTTTGACGAAGACCAGTTCGGTTCCATTCATATGAGGATTTTGAAACAAGCTGTGACCTCAAATGTGACCTTCACGTAAGCTCTCTAATATTTCATATCATCTCTGAGTCACATTGTTTTATGATTGGATGTAGTCTTTAGCTTTTGGTCCTGCATTTAAAATATAGAAATTAGTTCAATACAGAAATTTTGATTCTTTCTAAAATAATGTAATTAGTTCAAATTTTTAGAGTTTTGGTTTCTCTTTATACTATATTTTAATTATTTTCTGAAGTAACTCTTGGAAGAGCCGGCTGTTAATGAATGAATATTGGGTTTGTAAAGTTTAGTAGAAAAACTTATTAACCTTCAACCTTGGCTTCTGTTGATCATCCAAGCGTAGCTTAGTCGTAATGGGATTTTTTTTGTCAACGTTTAGTGAATGTGCGTTCAAATTCAGGTGGTGATAAAATATTAGACTTTTATTTTGGAGCCATTTAACTTATACTCCTCGTCAACAATGTAATAGATGTTGTTGGCCACATGAAGCTGGTCAATGAACATACTTTCATTGAGCATCTCATCATTGACTAAGTGGAAATAGCAACCCGCTGGTTCAAGTGCGATCACATGAGTACATGTTTTCTTATTTTTAGTCACCACCTCTCTGTACTCTCTTAATCCGCCAGTGTTAATCTTTTGCAGTGGACCTGTGATGAAGCTATACCTTTGGGACCAGACTGTAACAGACTTCTGCAAGAAGCTCAAATCCTATGAAAACACTCCCACCGTTGGTCACGACTGTTAACACTAATGGTAAACGCCTAGGAGGTTACCATTTCTCTTTAGTATGACATATTCACTGATAACTGTGACGTAATATGTTTTCCAAATAGTTTGTCATCGTTTGCTAATGTTATACTAATTTATTCACCATTCCAAAAACGTCTCTGCTTCTATTTATGATGTCATCCTAGGCGGGTTTTTGTGTGTCATTGGTTTCTATCCAAGTATCTGCTCATAAAAAAGTATAGTGTAATCAATAATTTTATTTTTACGATCACATAACAACGTAAACAAGCTGGTTAGCACGCATCGGATGCTCCCAACACCAAATAACATATTGGAAATACCTAACCATCTCCAAAGTAATAAACACTCTGACTTTTTTCTCTGTATATTACTCCGCATAATTAAGTATATGTGGTTACTGAACCTGCTTCTTTTTTTTTTGGTTCAGATTGCAACTCTGACAGGTTACACATACTGACTTATGTTCCTTGCGGTATTACCTGATGGAGAATGAATGCAAACGGAGCAGGAGGTGAAACCTTAAGGTTCTGGAATGTCTTCCCGTCCATGAAAGCTCAGATAAAATGAATCAACTTAATTGCATTAACAAAATAATATTTTAAGAGGAAATAACTTGATCTTTTCGTCTCTGGCTGATTTGAGATTATATACCCGTCTCATTAATGTGATTTAAAACAACAGGAGCTGGTTCAACGGACTCAACAGGACAACATCAGCGTTCTCATTTGCTCCGCCAAGACATTCCCACCGTCGATCAGTGAATTAGGGTCCCAGTCTGGGTCAGAAGTTCTGGCTTGAGGGTTTTGAACATGTGAACCAATTGGAAGCTCTCAAACTTACTTTGACTATAATAGAGAATTTGGAGCTTCTTGAAGGGTTTTGCGGTTCTCCCCTTTACTTTAACTGGAGGCAGAATATTATATCAGATTCTTCGGGGAATGTATACAGTAATGTTGTATGTAGTAGTAACATTAGTATTAATGTAACAATAAATATTATTATATGAAAACTGGGAAGTGATCGTACTTACCCTAAGAGGAGCATCTGTTGAAGGCTTTGCAACAACAGCAACTGGAAGATAGAAGTGGGTGAACTGGTACCGTTGTGTGGTGAGCAAGCGTGACCAGTGAATAATGGTTTGATGTATGGGTTTAGGCCTTGGGTTTTACATAGCTGATGTTGCTAATTTAAGCTGCTACAAAAGCATAAAATTTTGGCTGATGTGAAAGACTAATATGACGCATAAACTGGCTTTACCTATCGCACCTGTTAAGTTTACAAAACATAAATTTTGTAAATTGATTTTAATGACAATTTTCTATTTGTTGTTTATGTAAATATCACGTATGTGATGCAAATCACTAGAAAAATGATGTAATTGCCAACTTAGACCACGGAAATTACACAAACAATTTGGTACACATATTTTTAAGAAACACAAGTAACAATCAAATTATAGAATATGTGATGCACCACCCAAATTTTAAGAAACCCAAAGTAACAATCAAACTATAGTATATGTGACGTACCGCCCGAATGTATATCGGTGGACGCACATATTTTCTTGGCATTAACGGCACATTTTTTCAAAAAAAAAATTAGATCATAACTAATCCTTAATTAATTATGTATTCATCTCATGTTGTGGTTCACAATCATATATAGATATAGGCACATTTATCTGAAATCGAAAAATCGAACCAAAGAACCAGGTTCAGTTTGGGTTGGAAGGATCCTATCAATTACCTGAGCAAATCCTATATATCTGTAGAAGCTAAAACCAAAATCAAATTGAAACTGATAACTGAATGAATACCAAATTTTTATAATATAATATATAATTATAAATATTAACTATATTTAGATTTAAAATAAAACAAATGTTTCTAAAATACTACTTGTGGAACTAATTACCCAAATATTTTTTCCAAAATATTTTAAGTTATCGAGGTTTATTCAAAACCCAAAAATATGATATTTAATCTGAAATTTTTTTTACTTTTAACCCGAATCAACCTAATAACGAAACCAAACCGAACCAAGATTAGATCCAAAATTATCTCGATATTAGCCGGTTCCTAACTGTGTTACCAAACTGAATGGAAAACTGAAATAGCTAAACTGTAATCAAACCAAATTTTATATCCTAATAGATCCTATATTCTAGAATCAGAAAAAAAATCAAAGCAAACCAATATAAGAAATACACATGCCTATATATTTTGGAGAATAATTGTTTTTGCACATTCATAATTCAGATTTATATAACATGTATAAAATATATAGGTATTACATAAATTAAATAAAAAATATTAGTTAGAAACCCGGCGAACCCGGAAAATCTCTAGTATATTTTAAAAGATCGAATATGAACCAAACCGTGATCGAACAGAACTAAAAGTATTTTGTTCCCTTTGGGTTATATGTTACAAGAACTGACAAAAATGAAAGAAAAGAAAAACAAATTATGAACACCAACTAGTTATTAGTATTTCGAAAATAATGAAGTTGATGAGGTCAAATAGATCTTAAAGCATGGTAATTGCATCGAGTATTGGAGAAGCGCCTTGTATTTAGGGAATTTTTTCGATTACTAATTTTAGGCCAAGTTACATTAATGTGTAAGTGTAACGTCTACTGCAACTTAATTAACATACATACTAGGCCGAGACTTTTATCCGAGATCCGATTCGATCTGAGATCCGATCCGATCCGATCCAAAATTGATATCCGAAAGGCCGAATCTGATCCAAGAGTTCTGATTGGTCAAATATACTGGCGCTTTTATTTTTTAAAGGAAAATAGGAAATGGCAGAGGATTGTAATTAACTTAAAAAACCAATGGCGAATCCTAGTAGAAATTTTGCTTTAATAGTATAGATGATGTCAATTCAATTAAAATTAGAGACAACTAGACTATGATCTGCCCTTAAAAATGTAGGTATATTTTTCGCTTTAATTTTTAAGAAATTTAATTTTTATTTTTTATTTTGTAATCAAATTTATGTTTAATATTAATTTAATATAATATAATTTTTATAATTATATTAAATATGTCAAGTTACATAACTATATACTTGTGTCATATGTATTTCAAATATTATTTTTAACTTTATATTTTCTTAGTTGTTACTTAGTTATAATAGTTAATTGTTGACAAAAAAAAAATATGTAAGTAACTGCTTATGTTAACTAATCTGTAGTTGACAAAAAAAAGTTAACTAATATGTATGAAGAAAGATAATTACTTATATTATTGAAATATATTATTCAAATATTGAATGTGGTTAGATTCGTGATATATTTAGTTGTAGTTATAAAAAAATCGGTTATTTTAAATAGGTCACATGGAAAAAAAATTGTTAGGCTAATCATTTATTAATTGGTTATAATCATGATTTAATAGAATAGGTAGATTTAAATATTCAGTTATATTTATGTAAATTAATTTTTTTATTCATCGTTGACTATAATCGATCTAGAGATTCAGTGATATAGTTATTAATCCAGTTTAATGTACGGAAAAATATTGGAGAAATTAGTTTATTTCAATTTTTATAATATTAAAATATAGAAGCTTAGTCTTTTATTTAAAATTCTTTCAAATACATCTACTAATGAGTTTGCTTAACTTAAAAATGTCTTCTTGTGCATGTACGTATTTAAAAAGTCATAATGGAGGATCCTTATTTAATTTTTCAACCTATATACGGTATAACCTCTTTAAATTAATACTCTATAAATTAATATACACTAAAAATCTCTATAAAATAATATAATTTTATAGTCCCACATTGAGTTTTTGGTACAATTAGTATATCGATAAATTAATATCTTTATAAATTAATAAAAAATTATAGTTTTGGTGTCCCAACTTTATTAATTTATAAAGGTTTCACAGACTTGATTTAATAAGCACTACAAGAAAACAGCAAGGATTCGAGGGAAAAATCGTTGAATTTCGCCGGAATATCGTTATTCGACGACATACCCATTTAAACAAATCGTCGGAAATAATTCCTCAGATTTCTTCTTTCCTCGAAATCCCTCGAATTTTCCGACGAATTCGAGGAAACAAACTTCCGAGGAAATTCCAAGGATCACTAGTTTGTCGAAATGTCCTGGAATATACCGAGGAGAACTTCGCCGATATTTCTCGACGCTCATCGATCGACGCGCTTTTGGACATATATACATCGATCGATAGGAATATACCGACGACATATTCCTCGAATATTCGAGGAACATGTCCTCGGATATTCGGGAACCGTTCTCGAATATTCGAAATGTCCTCGGATATACCGAGGGAACAGTTCGGTATATTCCGAGGAACAGGTCCCCGGTATATTCAACGCTTTAGTAAACAGATCGATCGGTGGATTTATGTCCAAAAACGATCGATCGATCGAAAGTAAAAATATAATTAATTTCTAATGTAAAAATATTATTTTTAAAAAATAAAATTTCTGAAATTTAAATTCAAAATATGAAATTAAAATTAAAATTGAAATCATATTAATTAATATTCAAAGTTTCACAAATAAAAATAAAATATTCCGAAGTTTTGGAAAAACTACTTGGTCCGCATCCCGAACACCTCGCTCGGGTACATCCTCCTGCATCATCTCCATCATTTGCTGGTTCAGCCTCCTCGGCCTCATAGCCGCCTTGAGCCGCCATCGGGTCTCCAACAAAGATATACGATCATCTTTGTCCTTCAACCGAGCCGTAAGTACTTCGATCAACAAATGCGCGGTGCGTGATAGGAGGAACCGACCGCGCGACGCACTCAAACCGACCAAACGCCCCTTCTTCTTTGAACCGACTGAATAGAAAATAGCCAAATTTACAAATGTAAACCAAGAAATAAATGAATTGAACTTTAAAAAAAGAACTTACGGATTCAACGATTTCGTTGATTCAAACCGACAAGTTGGTCGGCCGGCCAAGCCGCCATCCCTTGAAGCTGAGACACTTCGCCTACCACCTGAGTTTGGACCAGGTCAACCACGCCCTCACAAGACCGTCATCAATGGGCGGCCTTCTTGTTGGTATATACCTCCTCATTAGGGCGAGATCATCAACCGCTCGCCATCATTTTCTTCCGCCTTGAAAAACATAAATTAAAGAAACATTAGAAATTAGAAAAATGCACAATAGATTAAAATTCTGAAACTCAAATAATTGAAGAAAAGCTGTTGAACTTACCATGCGATCTCCCGTGAGTGGCAATAGATTGAGCACCCAAGTTATGCTTGTAGATGCCCTTTACGGTCGCTCCTGGCGTTGGTGGAGTTGGAAGAAGTTTTTCGCTCTTTCTTATCCCAATGCACACAACTCCTTCCGCACCGGTCGCTCATCGACTTTGGGACCTTTTAATAAAAAGAAAATAGTTTAATAAATTAAAAATAGTTTAATAAATTAAAAATTGTTTAATAAATTAAATCGAACCTTATTGATTTTCACTTCTTCTTCCACTCGTGGATCTGCTTCCTATAGTTGACCATAACTTTATGTACGGCGGTGATAGATAAAAAGCGCCTCATCGAATTCCAACTTCTTGCTGAAAAAAAAAACACAATTAGTAGAAAATTTATATTAAAGATTAAAAATATAAGTAAAAATTAGAATACTTACGCGAACCGACGAAACCACGTAACCTCGCTTGTCGGTAGGGAAGTGAGTGAAAGTCGGATGTCCACCGCCGAGGCCGAAAGTACATCATACGGTTGATCCATGCTGATCCCGCTCCCGGATCGGTTGAACCTAATAAAAGAACAAACGGTTAATAATGAATCCAAATTTAAAGAAAAAAATGTTTAATTACCATGTTTGACCCCGCCCATGTGGATACGGAGTGAGATACGGAAGATGGTCACGACCGGTTGTTGAACCAACTCCGCAACACGCATCAATCCCGAGGACCCGAGGAACAGAGCCGATGCGCAGCCGAGCGAGAGGAGCAGGAGCGGTGCAGCAGAGGGAAATGTATGGTGGAGCTGGGGCTTAAGGGGAATCTAAAATGGCTGGAATCCGAGACCTGCTCCTCAGACCACCACGACCACGACGCTGTGAGGCCGGTCTCGATCATCATGAGACAGAATTAAAAATATATTTAATAAATAGAGAAATATATAAATTAATTTTTTAAAAAATCCCAAATAATTTAATTACAAAAATGATTTATATATATTAAAATATTTAATAAATATATAAAAATAGTTCTAATAAACAAAAAATAGTTTTAATAAATAAAAATAGTTTAATAATTACAAAAAAATAGTTTTAATAATATATATATATATTAAAAATATTTTTAAATCCCAAATAATAGTTTTTAATCACAAAAAAGTCTTATAGATATTTAAAATGTTTTGTAAAATCCAAAAATCGAATTTATATACAAATTTTTTGTAAAATCAAAAAATCAATTTATATAGAAAAATCGATTTGTAAATACAAAAATCGATTTTATATACAAAAATCGATTTTATAAATACAAAAATTATAAAAAATTCTAAATCAATTCAACAAAACAAATTATTCAACCAAATCATAATTCTAAACCTATTATACAACCAAATCACAATCCTAACCAATCACCCTAACAAAAATCTATCAAAACTACATAAAACCTAACAAAGAACCTAAGAGAGTGGGATAGGTCCTTACATGATTTGTGTAAGAGAAGGGGAGATCGCCGAGATATCGCCGATTTCAGGGGAAATCACGGAGAAAAGAGAGGAGTCACAGAGAGGAAGAAGAGAGAAATGGGGAAGAAGAAGGGGCTCGTGGTTATAAAATTTAGGGTCCGACGGACATTATCCGTCGGAATTCTAATTTCAATTTTACAAATATTTGCCCGGTAATGAAAATATTCCGAAATTCGACGGATAGTAAAATATCGTTCGAATTTCCCGAATATTCCGAGGAAATACCGAGGAACTAGTGTTTGGGGTTTCAAAACATCAATTTTTGCCGATTTCATTTCTTATACAATTGTAATGCATACCATTGAGGATTCTTTGTATAGATGAGCATAAACCATGAAATAACAAATTTCAAAACTAATTGAAAGTACTTTACCGCTCATTAAAAGGTATAAGTGTTTCTCTTATGTTGTGGGATTTCGCTCATACAATCGAAAAGTGTTAATTATACGGTTAGGAACAAATATTTGACTTCATAATGAACGAAGACACTTAATAAGGGTTATATAGGTGTTATTCAAACCGCAAAACGTTGTTTTGGTTAAAAACTCTATTTTCGCATTTCCTCAGATTATTCGAGGAACTCCGAGGAAACCTCTTCTTCCTCGAATTGCCTCGAATATTCCGAGGAAATTCAGGAACTAGTGTTTGGGGTTTCACGCCATTTTTTATAAACGGATCGATCGATGTATATATATCCAAAAACGATCGATCGATCATCACTAAGATGGACCGGATCAGAGATGTGATCGATCGATGAGATTAACCCATCGATCGATCGAGAATCTCAAGTGTTCCTTGGAATGTCCTCGAAAATCTTGTAAGTTTTTATAAACTGATCGATCGATGGATATATATGTCCAAACACGCATCGATCGATCACTAAGATGCACCGACCGTAAGAATGTGATCGGATGAGATTATCCCATCGATCGATCGAGAATTCAAATGTTCCTCGGAATGTCCTCGAAAATCTTGTAAGTTTTTATAAACGGATCGATCGATGGATATATGTCCAAAACGCATCGATCGATCACTAAGATGGACCGGACCGAAGAATGTGATCGATCGATGAGATTATCCCATCGATCGATGGATATATGTCCAAAACGCATCGACGATCACTAAGATGGACCGACCGTAAGAATGTGATCGATCGATGAGATTATCCCATCGATCGATCGAGAATCAAATGTTCCTCGAATGTCCTCGGAAAATCTTGTAAGTTTTTATAAACGGATCGATCGATGGATATATGTCCAAAACGGATCGATCGATCACTAAGATGGACCAAAGCGTAAGAATGTGATCAATCGATCCAGATTTGTTCAAAAACGATCGATCGATGCGATAGCGGGAACAGAATTATAAGGCAAAACCCGACTTTTTGGATCTAAACCTCGAACTCTCATCCCTCCGATTTCCTATAATTCTCTCTCTATAATCATCCGATTTGAACAATTTTGGGCACTATTCCCTTGATTTTTGAGCTCTACCTGATTCCTACACTCGCTTTCACCCTAAGATGTATACTCGCGAATCTCCACATTCGAAATCGTGTTCTTGAGCAATTTTTGGGTTTTGTGAATTTCTTATTTCGTTGATTCCTTGATCAAATATGCATGAACCAAATAACTAATATCCGAGGAAAGAGGTTATATCAAGTGTTCTCGAATTTCCTGTATTTCTTTAAAAAAAATCAATGGTAGTCTTTCGAAGTCATCATCACCGATGAATCTGAATCGGATCTTGGGTGAAACTCTCCAATCACTGGTTCATCCTCTACGGAACGATCTTCCTCTCCGGGTCGGTTAAATCGACAACAAGGCCAACTCCAGCTAAATCTTCGCTGCACTTAAGTTGCCGGATGTGCTTGGTTGTAGTGGGTCTTCCAGTCGTAACTTCCGAACTCGCCTCGGTTGAGTCTTGTAACAGAACCCATGGATCATCTCGCCTTACCCGGGTACTGATATAACAAACCTGTAACATTTAGAAAAATTATAAATTAATACACATGATGATGAATCATTCAATAATTAACATTTAATTACCTGACGGCCCTGAGAAGCAAGAATGAAAGGATCATAATATTACAACTTAATTTACTGATGTAACACCAAATGCATTTGTTCTCACACCTCGATCCGAGTGTTGTCGCGCCAATCACAATAGAAAACAAGATACAGCAATCCAACCATGCCCAAATACTTGATTTCCAAAATCTCATGTATGTGTCCGTAGTATACATCATCTCCCTCGATGCAAACGCCAGCATCATAAGTCGTACTTAACGTCTTCGAAGTTGGAATGCATATCCTCGAGTACAAAATCTCGATATGACTTCACAACAAAGTTTGGTCCAACGACCATCTCACGATCCAATCACAAATGTTTCACCTCCGCCAAACCAGCGAGACACCTATTAATAGCACATATATATATGTTATATCAACAAATGTGAATTAGTATAAATATGTGATAAAATATATTTTAATTTGTTTAAAGCACTCACATAAGTAAACATCCATCCAAGAATTCTCTCGCTTCATTTCTTCTAGTTCGTCTCTCCGTATGTATCTATACTCGAACCGCTATGAAAATCCTGATATGATGACAATAATGTAATTAATTAAGATTTAAATTTCAACTTGTTAAAATAAAAATTTGTAAGCTCATTTATTTACCTCTCATATTGTAGAACGTCTTCGCAGCTTGGTGAGCAAATATGTTTGCAAATGATCGCTCCCGCCGAAGTCGACGGTCCTTTGGTTTTCCGCTAAGTCGTCCAACGCCTGTGAAAATGTCTGGAACCGTCATGATATGTTGCCCGCTCGCTCTATCATCATGCCGAGCAGGTCTTCGCTTTTGGTCTGAACTTCGAAAGTAGTAAAGTTTGAAGTTTCTTCATTGATCATCCGTATGCACTATAGAACCTTCCACCCTACTTAAATTATTCACCATCTTCTTCAAATGGAACATATACCGCCATACAGATACAACCATCTATCATCGCACGGACCACCAAGTTCCAATTCTCTTGCCAGTGAATAACAAGATGCTCCATAACATCAAAAATGAGGGAGGAAATATCTTCTCGTTGCGCAATCAATCACGCTATGTTAGTCTTCAAATTTTCAATACCTTCAAGAGTCATTGATCTCGCATAAATCATGAAGAAACCACTTATCCCTGCAATTGCTTCATGAACATTTCGGGTAATAGTTCCTTGAAGGCTAACGGAAGGAGGCGCATTACATGGCAATCGTAGCTTTTCAAGCCAGTAAACTTTCCTTCCTTTCGCCGATACAGACGCAAATTTGATGCGAACCGCCTGGAAATTCCACATCGCTTGAAATCCAATCAAAGAACGATCTTTTTCCGCTGCATCAAGTCGGTATATGGGAAAAGGAGCCCTACCATTCTCATCAACATGAAGTTCGAACGAGCACATATATCGACTAATCCAGTCTTGACTTCAAATTATCCTTTGTTTTACCTTGAACATTAAGGATCGTGTTCATGAGATTGTCAAAAATCTTCTCAATATGCATGACATCTAAATTATGCATTAGCAGATGATCCTCTCAAGATGGCGATCCCGAAAATACTTTTTGTGCCGCTTATGTAGTTCTCCAACAGCATCTACCGGAAAACGCCATGTCCAATCGCCTCAAGGCCCTTTCTGCACCAAAATCTCTTAGTTGTATCTTCAAATCTTTCCCACAAATTTCCGGAGGTGGACTGTCAAACACCCTCTTGTTCTTCAGAATAAATTCCTACTCTTAAGATATGGATGATCGTGGTAGGAATCTCCGTGATACAAACCAACATGTTTTCCTTCCGTTTTAGTTGGAAAGCATCAGTGTTATCTTGACAATATGGACATGATAGCCTTCCATGCTGTCCATCCAGACAACATACCATATGCTGGAAAATCACTTATTGTCCACATTAGATCCCGATTTGAAAGTTTTACACAAACATCGTGATGTTTCAGCACCTTAAGCCCATAGTTATTGCAACTCATATATTAGTGGCTGAAGAAACACATCAAGTGATCTCTTAGGATGCTCTGGTCCGGGAACGAATCGAGAAACAAAACTCGCCGCAGCACAAGTTTGGGGTAGGTTGTATGGTGTAAGAATGACGGGCCATAGAGAATACCGTCTTCCACTCTTGCCAAACGGACTGAAACCATCAGTACATAATCCAAGGTAGACATTTCTTTTCTCATCATACGAAGTCGGATACTTTGATTGGAAATGCTTCCACGCTTTTGCATCCGAAGGATGTCCGATCTCACCATTCGTTGAGTGTCCGCATGCCATCTCATTGGTTGCGCATGCTCGTGACAGATACAACCTCGAACCTTCCGCCAAAGGTAAATATCACATCCTTTATATGGCATGGAACTCTTCCACTGTGATCTTTATAACGAGGCTTTCCACAAAATTTGCATGTAACCCGCTGTTCATCCGCCTCCAATAAATCATGCAGTTGTCGATGCATACATCTATTACCTGATACGATAAACCAAGACCAGCTACGAAGCTGAACCTCGTAGTATGAACCAGAGCTACATTATCCTCGGTAGAATACCTTTACAAAATCAGCAATCGCGATCCACAAGCCTTCACCAAATTATAATCTGTTTTAATGCCCATCAATCTTGTAGCAGATGATAAAGCTGAATGACCATCTCTTCAACCTTTCAGACAATGGTTGCTTTCCAGCATCCAACATATCATAAAATCTCCTAGCTTTCGCATTGGGTAAATCTTTCCTCTAAAATGATCATTTATCATCTGCTCAAGCACCTACACCATAATCTACATCCGCTCTAATTGGTTCTTCTAATCTAACCGCGCTGAGGTTCGCTAGTACTACCATGTTCATAATCAGTTTCCCATGATGATACCAAATTTTGTAACTTCGTAAACCCACTCAAATATAGATGAGTCCAAACATCCCACTCTTTAATAACCTTTCTTTTTACAATTAGAGCAAGGACATCTTAACATACCTGTTTTTCTTCCGTTGTCGGTGAACTAACCCCATGAATTCTTATACCGCTGGTATTCTTCCGTAAGCAATCTCGTTCGATCCAAATGAGGTCGATCGATCCAAGAACAAAATAATTTGAAGAAGACATATTTTTATGAATCAAATTCGTGTGTAATAGAGTAAGAGGGAGGATGAAGATATGGAGTGAATGAAGAGGAAGAGGAGTGCTTGTATTTATAGTTTAAATCCTCACAGATCGAGGAATTCTCGACGAATTCGACGAAAAGAGCTAGTTCGGAATTTCCTCAAATTTTGTAAAATCCCCAACGGCTCCAACTAATATTTCCTAATTCATCGTTTTTTCCGAGGAACCCATTTTTCCTCTCGAATATTCCGACGGATTGATATTTCTAAATTCGTTCGATATTCGAGGAAATTCCGAGAAACCCAATTTGTTTTCTCGAATTTCTCGAAATTCCTCGATATTCCGAGGATTTCATTTTCCGTCGTAATGTCCGTCAATTCACTGCTTTTGTAGTGAAGTATAATAGAGTAATATAGCTTATGTGTATATAATAGAGTAATATAGGTAATCATCCGCGTTTAGTTAAAATCAAAAAGAAAGAATAATTATCAACATACATAACCGTCGGTTGTTTGAGTGAATCCTATATTTGTGGAGGTTACAAAATATATATCATTAAAAGTAACCATGAATAGGAAAATTGATTTAAATTTATAATTGGTTCAATAAAATAGAAGTTGGACATAAAATTTATCAGTATGTCATCATCGTATTTTAACAGAATATATTTTCTCCAAACTCCACCTTTGAGCGACTAAATTTGACAAAAGAAACAGATTGGTCTTGGTACTGAGCTTCGTCGGGTTGGTCGCTTCGAGTAGTGAGAGAAAGTGGGGCTTAAGGCTTACCTTGATCCTCTTCGTTAGTCTCAGTTCGATTGCTAGCTAAAAGTTATTCTTGTATATATACTTTAGAGGCTTATTAAAACAATAAACACTGGAGGTTTGAATTTAACATTATTATATATATATACACATGTTATTCGATATGCAATAAAGAAGTAACTTTAAAGAGTTTACCATGAAAATAAATACGGTTGACTCTTGACTTGTAAAAGGAATGTAAAGTGGGATGAGTTGACTTTAGATTTTAGTGCTGTGAAGCTTCTATTCTTCTATTTTGAAATAGCTAAGAGAATAATATTAATGTACTATAATGGTATTTTCAGACCAGAGTCCAAATTATTAGAAATGAAAAGAAACAGAAATTTCTTAATTTTATTTTTGAAAGTAGAAATACATCAAATATTGAAAGTCCATGAGAAACGATTACAGGATTGGTGATACGTACACCAAATTTATTTGTTACAAATACAAATACAAATACAAATACGAATACGAATACGAAGGTGTTCATGATTTATCTCAAATCAATAGAACACCCATTTATTATCATAGCAAATATAGAAGATTTAAGCAAAGATACACATTGACCCTTTAGTTAAGGCCATTGACGCCTTGTGACTGAATTAAGCTCCGTATATAGTGGAATGGTGGTCACAGAAGCTCTTCAATCTCTTAAAGGCATCCTCCAAAGTTAAAGTATCCATGTCGATAGAATGCCTCGCCCAGCCCCTCAGACCAAAAGCAATCCCTAAACCAATCCAACACAAGATATATGTTCTTATGTTAAATATTCACAAATATTGTTAGATTTCCAACTCAAATTTGATTTCCAACGAATTATTGGCATATTAATCTCATAACATTTCAGATGTGGATTCCTAATAAACTAAGATATATATTTTGCCTTCAGTGCTGAGCCGTTAGTCGTTGATCATAGGTAGGTGATGCATGTGATATTGAGTAATACCTGGTAAAAGGATGAGGTTTTGTTCAGTAGCAAGCTTTTCACAGAAGTCTTCATCATCTTTAATGTCCACAAAGCTTGATATTTTCAGCTGGGTCTGCGAGATAATTCAAAAACTTAAAAGAGATTTTTTCAAAATAATAAGAAGGTTGTGTAGTAAGAATATAATACCCATAGGAAGGTGCATGCTTCAGGTTTTAAATAGCATTTGAGGGAAGGTATGTCCTTGAGCTTTGAAATAGCCAAATCCGCTTTATCTTTCAGAAAGCTCTGCCTCCTGTGGAAGAACTCTATAGGAGTATCCTTCAAGATGGTAGGAATAGCCGCCTACGTGATAAAATCGACAAATTCATCAAATTAACAAATTAATATTCGTAATAAGTGGAAAAGTCTACGACATTGTGTTAGTATATATGGTTACAAGAAGTATCCAAACTAGAAAGCCATGTACCTGGATAACAGTTGGTGGTTTAGAATTTATCTCAAGAAACTGTTTAGCAGTATCTAAGACCTGTCCATATATAACAAGATTAGGGCAAGAAAACTGTTAACATTTTAACTCTTTAATAATAATAATAATAATAATAATAATAATAATAATAATAATAATAATAATAATAATAATAATAATAATAATAATAATAATAATAATAATAATAATAATAATAATAATAATAATAATAATAATAATAATAATAATAATAATAATAATAATAATAATATAATAATAATAATACATATCATGTATATTCTTAAAGATTGATCAAACTTAATGGACCGGACCTTGGTGCACTTAAAGACACCATCTAGATCGTGCAGGGCGACCCAGCCAGTTCGCCATCCACAGTCCATCCCTTCGATATGGACCCAAGTGCCATCACGGGTACAATTGACGAGAATTTCGCCATGGGAACAAAGGGATTACTCCCAAAACGGTCCATCGAAAACTTCGTCAGAAACCACCATTATCCCGAGTTCCCGAGCCAACAAAGCGATCTAAGATTCATTAATATAGGCGCAATCAAAAGACTGTAGATCAAAGAAGACCATGTGAATACTGCTAAATAGACTATATGTAAATTACCTGCTTGAGATGAGCTTCAGAGTAGATGTTTCCATTGGGATTGTGAGGGTTGGTTATAAATATCGCAAACGTGTTCTTATCCACTTGCTTTCGGACGCTTTCAAAGTTGATCTCATAGTTCTTTTCGGGAGGAATTCATATCTGCGGACCTCAAGTTTTTAAGATGCAGTTAACAAAGTCCCATGGGTAGCCCGGGCTTGGAAGCAGGACGTTGGCTTTTGGATTAGCCAAGATGTCAACCGCAAGCTCGATGGCTTGTTTGCACCCAACGGTCATAAACACGTCTTCTGGTGTCAGTTTCTTCGGAATATCATCACGGTTTAGGTACTCTGCAACGGCACTAGGAATAGCAAAATGACAGTTTTGTCAGAAAAAATGTCAAAAATGATAAACGATACAACTATAGTTCAATGTATATCAGTATATATTACCATTTTGCCGCGGGAAGGCCTTTACCGGGAGCATAAAGTTACCAGTACCGCAGAGGACGGCTTTAACAACAGCCTTTTCAGCGGTATGGCAAGTCTCGGCGGTTTCACCTCGAGGAGGCAAAATGGGCTTTCCTGAGGATCGCACAGGGCAAAGAGTTTTGAGGTGTAAGTGGTTAGGGAAGCAGCTGAGGCTTCCTTGGCCGCCCGCTGCCGCTGAACTTCCACCCAATGCAACTGTTATTTGCCATATCTCTGCGTTTAGTGTCTTTTCTCTGGATTAGATTGTTGTTTGTGGTGATTACTCTCATCGCCAGGAGAGGGTTTATATAGTAAAAGTTTTCACATATTTCACATTTTTATATAAACATGTTGTTAATGTGCTGTCTATTCAAATGAATATAGAGAAGAGTAAATAGTAATCATGTATGTCGAATCTCTACGCTTTAGAACGTGAGGTTTCTCCGATCAATTAATGTGATTACGAATATTATTATTATAAATTATTTGAAGAACGAATATTAACAACAAGAGATAGGACTGCTATTCCGTCTTCCAGAAAAACCATTACGTTCAAACGTTTATATGCTTATGCTGATTAACATATCCCTATATATTAATTGAGGAACATTTGAAAAGATGTAACCTCAATTTGTATTAATTAAAATAGGCTCCAATGCATAGGTGGCACTCAATTAGGTAGTCAATTACATTCAATTGAAAATAAGTAGGTCCACATTTGATTTTTATATGTTGTTAGATACATAAGTTGGTCAAACTATATGATATAATGATATGATATGTTATTTTCTTTCCTTAAATCAAACTCACGGAATTACCATAAATGACTAATATATATATGACAATTAATGATTTTAATAATAAAGATTTGATAACAATTTATATCTCCTCCATCATTTTTGTTTAATTTTATATTATTAAAATAAATTAAACAATCAAATTAGCTATAAAAGTAAAATTTAGATTTTTTCAGATATGTTATATTTTGAATTTTAAAACGACAATAAATGACTAAAACTATTAAAATTATTATGTTAAAAATTAATGATCAATGGTTTAACATTTTTATTATAAGAAGATACACATGATTTTAAAACCATATGAGTAAAAATATCATTTAATAATAAAATAAATATATATATATATATATATATATATATATATATTAAACACTATATACCATAGGATTACATAAATATTTTAATATTAAAAGTTTCAATTAATTTTCAAGAACATTTATAAATTATAAACTTATTAAAGATTTCAGATTGAAAATTTTGTTATCGATGATTTAAATATTTTGTTATAAAATGATATGAATGATCATAGAACCGTGATGATTATAAATTCTTATTTAATAAATAACTATATAAAATATACTATTCTTAGAAAAATAGGTTGGTCCATCTTAACTTATATTACACTTTTTATTAAACTAACCATAAATTTATTATTAATGTCATTTATTATTTCCTTAAATAAAAGCTACTTAAATTACCTAATATGATTAACATATATGTGAAAATTAATTATTATGAATAATAAATATTTGATAACAATTTTTGTATCTTAGTTCTTTTAAAAATTTTATATTATTAAAAGATATTAAAATCACATTAAATATATAATAAAAATATTTATATTTTTTTATATGTTATATTTTGAATTTTTCAAAACGTCTATAAATTATTAGAAATTTGAAGATCACCACTCTTAAAATTTTGTGATCAATAGATTTTTTTTTTGTCATAATAAGTTACAAATGATCATAAAATTGTATTAATATGAACTTTTATTTAATATTATAAGAAGATACACATGATTTTAAAACCATATGAGTAAAAATATCATTTAATAATAAAACATATATATATATATATATAGATTAAACTATATACCATAAGATTACATAAATATTTTAATATTAAAACTTTCAATGAATTTTCAAAAACATTTATAAATTATAAACTTATTAAAGATTTCACATTGAAAATTTTGTTATCGATAATTTAAATATTCAGTTATAAACGATATGAATGATCATAGAAGTGTATGATTATAAATTCTCATTTAATAAATGACTATATAAAATATACTATTCTTAAAAAATAGGTTGGTCCGCCTCTTAACTTACATTATATTTTTATTAAACTAATTATCTAATATTCAATTGATAAATAATCTACCAAATATTGTTTTTGCTCTTTCCTTAATTAAGCTACGAAATTACCTAATATGATTAACGATATATGAAAATTAATTATTATTAATAATAAATATTTGATAACAATTTTGGTATCTTAGTTCTTTTTAATTTTATATTATTAAAAGATATTAAAAATCATATTAAATATATAATAAAACATTTATATTTTTCTTATATGTTATATTTTGAATTTTTCAAAACATCTATATATTATTAGAAATTTGAAGATTCTCACTCTGAAAATTTTGTGATCAATAGATTATTTTTTTTATTATAATAAGTTACAAATGATCATAAAATATAACGCATATGAATTTTTATTTAATAAATATTCAAACTAAATAATATATATATATATATACTAATGATTTAAAGCAACAAGATTGACTGATCAATTTAGTTGTCCAGTTGAAATCTTTCAAAAGTATGTGAAAGACTAAAGTCAAAGTAAATATGGATTTAGAATAGTAGTTATATTTTACTAACCAAAATAAAAAAAACCGAACCGAATCGAAACCAACCCGATATCTGGATTGAACACCCCTAATCCAAATGAAGCCAAACTATTGTTTCATTCTCCAAAATATAATAAACATAATAACTTAATTCCGCGCAAGGCGCGGGTCTTATCCTAGTAGAGATGTATAACAGAATCAAAATTCAATTTCCAAATCTTTATCAAAATAATTAGAAAATTTAATCCATCTTTGAGCAGTAAGATATTTGCTCGATCAAAATTTTAACATTCTCTTATGAATGTAAAATTTACTAAAATAAAAAAAAAACTTTTGTAGTTGTGACATTCTTTTATAGTGTTTGAGTAGTTTTGCACTTAAAGAACAGAATAAGTATCACTCATCTTGATTCGAACCAACGACCCTGTATTTTCATTGCCCACAGCCATGGAGAGAGTTTATACGAGCCTGTATTTTTTTTTGAACACCGGTTCCCATGTCTTTCCTTCCAAATGGCGTCAATCCCTGCTTGAAACACATACCTAACGAGGAATGCGGTTGTTTTATCTCAAAATTTTCCTTCCACCAAAGCTAAGACATCACAGCAGTCGTTTGTGTAATGAATACGCAGTGAGGTTTCTGTTAAATTTCTTCAGAGTAAGGGCATCTGAAAACAAATGGTCTCTGGATTCTAAAGGAGCGCAGAGCAAAGCATGCAACCAAAATCTTAGTCCATTATCTTAGTACTTCCGAGTAAGGGTGTGATTCTCGCTTAGGTGCGAGAGGTCTCGAGTAAATATCCTTATTGCTGAAATATCATGCATGCAAAGTCATGTGTACACGTCTTCAAAATATCAACATCATATATCTATCCGGCGATTTATCACTATATCAGTTGTAAGACCCAACTGTCAAGGTGATAAAGATATTGTCATTATACGGCGATTTATCATCATATTAGTTGTAAGACCCAACTGAATACACAAAAAAATATGTCCAAATCCAACCGTCAAGTCATATCGACTGTAACACTAATTCAGAAGGTCATCGATTAATTAGAAAACGTATGATCATCGTATATGTAAATTTCCGTCATTCAGTGGTTGGTTGAACATCATCGTGCATATCTAAATTTTGAGGTGCCCGAATCCAGGTCATAAGCAAAAGAGGTTTGGTATGGGGACAATAAGAACACTTTTTTGAGAATATATGTCACGTCTGTTTCTTTTCTTTTTGTCAATCGATCAAAATAAAATCCAAATTTTATTACAAAAACAAATTTAAAGATGTCAAAAAAAGTAGTATTTTTTTTATTAACACTGGATAATTATGTTATTACAACTATGAAAAATATTACAGACGATTCTACAACCGACAATTCTACTTGCCATATAAGGATTCACGCCGACGCATCACTTGAGTCACTCTATGGGATCCACGCTGACGGTAATTCTTTGCCATGCTGCATATCTCTTGTAAGCATTTTCTCCTTAATTCGATAATTGCCTTTTTCCGAGAATTGAAATCCGACCTCCATGTGTAGAAGCATTAATGAACAATTGGTCAAACCACTGAACCAAAGAGATTTCCACAAAAGTAGTATTCAAAAGAGCTGTTTTCTTCCGTCGGATCAATTGGATGAATATGATAAAACTTGAATTAAAAAATTGTGTGATTTTATTAATTAACCGATAAAAATATTTAAACGAAACCCTAACTTGAATGTCATCTATAACTTATATATGAAATCACGAGTCAAATATTATGTTAAAATGTTACTATAAACTTGCTTCCATTAGTCTTAGAAAGTAAGTATATATGACTTTTAAAAATTCGACTTCTTACATAGAAGCATAATGAACTATCTATTAGAATGGTGCACCATGTTTTCTTTTAAATATCCAAGGCTATTTCATTATTCAAATTAGAAATAGTGTAAGAATCCTGACCAGAATAAAACAATAAACAAAAATTAAATTTCTATAAAAAGCACGAACAGTCTTGAATAAATCGTATGCATTCGATTTTGCTCCTTTGGTATTGGTTAGTGTGAGATCAAGTCATAAAATTTTGTTGAAGAGCTGGTACCTCCTAATTCTGTTGAAAAGTTTGGCCATACCTCAATCTTGTATTATTGAAATAACATTCTTGCAATCTGTCCCAAAACTTGAAAAATCGTGTTTTAAAGCATGTTTTCCATAGATTAGATTAGTGTTTTTAGTTTTGAGTGCAAAGAAGACAGTTGCTATTTTTTGTTTCTCAACTTTAAAAATTGTTCATCCCAGATATTTAGCTATACCCAACTATATATACTATTCTATGCTTCCAAAATCTATGATCCATCTACTAAATATATATTTTGCAAGATCAGTTGGTATATTGGTGTGTCTTTTCTGAGATCTTTAGATTCGCATCAAACCATGCATGATATTTATTGTCTGTGTGTCGAATCAGTTGTGGCAAATTTTTTGTGATTCTTCTAAACAGTTTATCATTACAAACTTTTTTTTTTATCGAAACGGATTTATACATACATATATATATATATAGTATAGCTAGTACTAAATTTGCAAAAGAAATTATTCTTTTTTCTTTTTTAAAAAAATTGACCATTTTTTATTTGTTGCGTGTAGAACCGTCTACGTTGTTGGAATTCCAAGAGATAACAACGAATTATCTTGTAAGACGATGAATTTCCACATTATTCTATAAATTTGAAATTTCACGTGGGTTATTACAGTGGATAGAGAGGACAAATAAAAAAAAAATTTCTCGAAGCTCAATTTATTCGAACGTGGATTTCCTTGATTACAAAGTTACAATTTTATATTTCAACGCAAATTAATTGGATCTTGAATTATTTAAACTCGTCACTATGGATCAGATCCTACATTGGATCTTGAATTATTCATTGGCAATGCCTATCAAATAAATCGCGTAAAATCTCTCTTAAATTTTACAAATCTAAATACAAACAAACTATCTAATAATCTAGTAATCGTTGACATTTTATTAGTAATCTAAATTTGCTTAATTATGTAATCTAAGTAAATTGTGTGGATGATTGAGGCATGCTCATATATGTGCGTGTGCACATGATCTAATGAGCTATTTGTAGGGTCGCATTCATGTACAACAACTACACCAAACCAAATTATTTTCACTCAAGCGAATGTAAGTAAGAAGAAGCACAGCTGGCACACGTCTGTTTGTCTTGTTTTGGAGCGAGAAGACATACCGCGTACTAAGAGAAGAAGAGTAGTAGGAAAGAATGAAAAGTAAACGTGTATGTTTTTACTATACTGTAAAAATATTGCAACCAAAACGGGATAGAACAAATAGAGAAACTAATCGAAATAGGAATTTCCTTTAGAAACATATTTTCTTTTTAAGTTTAAAACACACATATTTTCGTTTTGTGGGCAATACTAAAAGGGAGATATGCTTAATGGAGAAATGTCCACGTCTTCAAAATAAATCAACCAATCGGAGACAAGTTTTTTGACACGTCATTTATGTCCAGAAAATGAATAAAGTTGGACTTCTTCATGTGGCCTTGAAATTATTTTTATCGCCCAAAACGAACCTAACCCTAACCTCCGATTCGATGGCAATTTTGATCGATTCTTCTTCAGTCACTTTGTCTTCTCCGCTTCGACTTATTGCAACCTCCGTTACCGCAATCACCTCTTATCAATCAATAATTTTCTAAACTTCTCTCTTATGAATTTGTTTCCCATCCCTCTCTATCTCATCCTTTATATACTGTTTTTCCTTTCCTTGCTACAAACCATAACCCAAGAACTTGCTCAATTCAAGCTCAAGCGATGGCAACGAAACCCAACGGCAAGTCCCCGTCTCCTCCGCCAAGTTTTGTTCTTCAAAGATATCTCACTAGGTCCCCATGAAATCCAGTTACGCTATCGATCCATTTCTGGGAGGCTCGAAACCCAGCAAAAAGAACCCTGTCTGGAAATACTCCTCATAAATTTAGCTTGCCCTGATTTTATTTTAATTATCGTTGTCTTTTTTAATCTCTTTTTACAACAAATAATAAACACATCGTCGTCCATGTTGATCTTCACATTGTCTATAGGGAACTATTATTCAAGGATTCATTCCATCAGGACGTGTTCATTAATATTTTCCTGACATGAAACAAGGATCAGTTTACAGACTCTTCACCTTCTACGGATTCAAAAGCAAACCGGTATATCGTGTTGCTGATCATAGTGTAACCTTTCTTTCTCATACAACTATGTCATGTCATGTCGGTTCTTGAGGACAGTTCCTTTTGACGAAGACCAGTTCCGGTTCCATTCATATGAGGATTTTGAAACAAGCTGTGACCTCAAATGTGACCTTCACGGTAAGCTCTCTAATATTTCATATCATCTCTGAGTCACATTGTTTTATGATTGGATGTAGTCTTTAGCTTTTGGTCCTGCATTTAAAATATAGAAATTAGTTCAATACAGAAATTTTGATTCTTTCTAAAATAATGTAATTAGTTCAAATTTTTAGAGTTTTGGTTTCTCTTTATACTATATTTTAATTATTTTCTGAAGTAACTCTTGGAAGAGCCGGCTGTTAATGAATGAATATTGGGTTTGTAAAGTTTAGTAGAAAAACTTATTAACCTTCAACCTTGGCTTCTGTTGATCATCCAAGCGTACCTTAGTCGTAATGGGATTTTTTTTGTCAACGTTTAGTGAATGTGCGTTCAAATTCAGGTGGTGATAAAATATTAGACTTTTTATTTTGGAGCCATTTAACTTATACTCCTCGTCAACAATGTAATAGATGTTGTTGGCCACATGAAGCTGGTCAATGAACATACTTTCATTGAGCATCTCATCATTGACGAAGTGGAAATAGCAACCCGCTGGTTCAAGTGCGATCACATGAGTACATGTTTTCTTATTTTTTAGTCACCACCTCTCTGTACTTCTCTTAATCCGTCAGTGTTAATCTTTTGCAGTGGACCTGTGATGAAGCTATACCTTTGGGACCAGACTGTAACAGACTTCTGCAAGAAGCTCAAATCCTATGAAAACACTCCCACCGTTGGTCACGACTGTTAACACTAATGGTAAACGTCTAGGAGGTTACCATTTCTCTCTTTAGTATGACATATTCACTGATAACTGTGACGTAATATGTTTTCCAAATAGTTTGTCATCGTTTGCTAATGTTATACTAATTTATTCACCATTCCAAAAACGTCTCTGCTTCTATTTATGATGTCATCCTAGGCGGGTTTTTGTGTGTCATTGGTTTCTATCCAAGTATCTGCTCATAAAAAAGTATAGTGTAATCAATAATTTTATTTTTACGATCACATAACAACGTAAACAAGCTGGTTAGCACGCATCGGATGCTCCCAACACCAAATAACATATTGGAAATATCTAACCATCTCCAAAGTAATAAACACTCTGACTTTTTTCTCTGTATATTACTCCGCATAATTAAGTATATGTGGTTACTGAACCTGCTTCTTTTTTTTTTGGTTCAGATTGCAACTCTGACAGGTTACACATACTGACTTATGTTCCTTGCGGTATTACCTGATGGAGAATGAATGCAAACGGAGCAGGAGGTGAAACCTTAAGGTTCTGGAATGTCTTCCCGTCCATGAAAGCTCAGATAAAATGAATCAACTTAATTGCATTAACAAAATAATATTTTAAGAGGAAATAACTTGATCTTTTCGTCTCTGGCTGATTTGAGATTATATACCCGTCTCATTAATGTGATTTAAAACAACAGGAGCTGGTTCAACGGACTCAACAGGACAACATCAGCGTTCTCATTTGCTCCGCCAAGACATTCCCACCGTCGATCAGTGAATTAGGGTCCCAGTCTGGGTCAGAAGTTCTGGCTTGAGGGTTTTGAACATGTGAACCAATTGGAAGCTCTCAAACTTACTTTGACTATAATAGAGAATTTGGAGCTTCTTGAAGGGTTTTGCGGTTCTCCCCTTTACTTTAACTGGAGGCAGAATATTATATCAGATTCTTCGGGGAATGTATACAGTAATGTTGTATGTAGTAGTAACATTAGTATTAATGTAACAATAAATATTATTATATGAAAACTGGGAAGTGATCGTACTTACCCTAAGAGGAGCATCTGTTGAAGGCTTTGCAACAACAGCAACTGGAAGATAGAAGTGGGTGAACTGGTACCGTTGTGTGGTGAGCAAGCGTGACCAGTGAATAATGGTTTGATGTATGGGTTTAGGCCTTGGGTTTTACATAGCTGATGTTGCTAATTTAAGCTGCTACAAAAGCATAAAATTTTGGCTGATGTGAAAGACTAATATGACGCATAAACTGGCTTTACCTATCGCACCTGTTAAGTTTACAAAACATAAATTTTGTAAATTGATTTTAATGACAATTTTCTATTTGTTGTTTATGTAAATATCACGTATGTGATGCAAATCACTAGAAAAATGATGTAATTGCCAACTTAGACCACGGAAATTACACAAACAATTTGGTACACATATTTTTAAGAAACACAAGTAACAATCAAATTATAGAATATGTGATGCACCACCCAAATTTTAAGAAACCCAAAGTAACAATCAAACTATAGTATATGTGACGTACCGCCCGAATGTATATCGGTGGACGCACATATTTTCTTGGCATTAACGGCACATTTTTTCAAAAAAAAAATTAGATCATAACTAATCCTTAATTAATTATGTATTCATCTCATGTTGTGGTTCACAATCATATATAGATATAGGCACATTTATCTGAAATCGAAAAATCGAACCAAAGAACCAGGTTCAGTTTGGGTTGGAAGGATCCTATCAATTACCTGAGCAAATCCTATATATCTGTAGAAGCGAAAACCAAAATCAAATTGAAACTGATAACTGAATGAATACCAAATTTTTATAATATAATATATAATTATAAATATTAACTATATTTAGATTTAAAATAAAAACAAATGTTTCTAAAATACTACTTGTGGAACGAATTACCCAAATATTTTTTTTCCAAAATATTTTAAGTTATCGAGGTTTATTCAAAACCCAAAAATATGATATTTAATCTGAAATTTTTTTTTTTACTTTTTAACCCGAATCAACCGAATAACCGAAACCAAACCGGAACCAAGATTAGATCCAAAATTATCTCGGATATTAGCCGGTTCCTAACTGTGTTACCAAACTGAATGGAAAACTGAAATAGCTAAACTGTAATCAAACCAAATTTTATAAATTCCCGAATAGATCCTATATTCTAGAATCAGAAAAAAAAAATCAAAGCAAACCAATATAAGAAATACACATGCCTATATATTTTTGGAGAATAATTGTTTTTGCACATTCATAATTCGTATTTATATAACATGTATAAAATATATAGGTATTACATAAATTAAATAAAAAAGATATTAGTTAGAAACCCGGGCGTAACCCGGGAAAATCTCTAGTATATTTTAAAAGATCGAATATGAACCAAACCGTATCGAACAGAACTAAAAAGTATTTTGTTCCCTTTTGGGTTATATGTTACAAGAACTGACAAAAATGAAAGAAAAGAAAAACAAATTATGAACACCAACTAGTTATTAGTATTTCGAAAATAATGAAGTTGATGAGGTCAAATAGATCTTAAAGCATGGTAATTGCATCGAGTATTGGAGAAGCGCCTTGTATTTAGGGAATTTTTTCGATTACTAATTTTAGGCCAAGTTACATTAATGTGTAAGTGTAACGTCTACTGCAACTTAATTAACATACATACTAGGCCTGAGACTTTTATCCGAGATCCGGATTCGATCTGAGATCCGATCCGGATCCGATCCGAAAATTCGGATATCCGGAAAGGCCGAATCTGGATCCGAAGAGTTCTGATTGGTCGAAATATACTGGCGTCTTTTATTTTTTTTTAAAGGAAAATAGGAAATGGCAGAGGATTGTAATTAACTTAAAAATCCAATGGCAGAATCCTAGTAGAAATTTTGCTTTAATAGTATAGATGATGTCAATTCAATTAAAATTAGAGACAACTAGACTATGATCTGCCCTTTAAAAATGTAGGTATATTTTTCGTTTTAATTTTTTTAAGAAATTTAATTTTTATTTTTTTTATTTTGTAATCAAATTTATGTTTAATATTAATTTAATATAATATAATTTTTTATAATTATATTAAATATGTCAAGTTACATAACTATATACTTGTGTCATATGTATTTCAAATATTATTTTTAACTTTATATTTTCTTAGTTGTTACTTAGTTATAATAGTTAATTGTTGACAAAAAAAAAATATGTAAGTAACTGCTTATGTTAACTAATCTGTAGTTGACAAAAAAAAGTTAACTAATATGTATGAAGAAAGATAATTACTTATATTATTGAAATATATTATTCAAATATTGAATGTGGTTAGATTCGTGATATATTTAGTTGTAGTTATAAAAAAATCGGTTATTTTAAATAGGTCACATGGAAAAAAAATTGTTAGGCTAATCATTTATTAATTGGTTATAATCATGATTTAATAGAATAGGTAGATTTAAATATTCAGTTATATTTATGTAAATTAATTTTTTTATTCATCGTTGACTATAATCGATCTAGAGATTCAGTGATATAGTTATTAATCCAGTTTAATGTACGGAAAAATATTGGAGAAATTAGTTTATTTCAATTTTTATAATATTAAAATATAGAAGCTTAGTCTTTTATTTAAAATTCTTTCAAATACATCTACTAATGAGTTTGCTTAACTTAAAAATGTCTTCTTGTGCATGTACGTATTTAAAAAAGTCATAATGGAGGATCCTTATTTAATTTTTCAACCTATATACGGTATAACCTCTTTAAATTAATACTCTATAAATTAATATACACTAAAAATCTCTATAAAATAATATAATTTTATAGTCCCACATTGAGTTTTTGGTACAATTAGTATATCGATAAATTAATATCTTTATAAATTAATAAAAAAATTATAGTTTTGGTGTCCCAACTTTATTAATTTATAAAGGTTTCACTGTACTTGATTTAATAAGCACTACAAGAAAACAGCAAGGATTCTGAGGGAAAAAATCGTCGGAATTTCGTCGGAATATCGTTATTCCGACGACATACCGACGAAACAAATCGTCGGAAATAATTCCTCAGAATTTCTTCTTTCCTCGGAAATCCCTCGGAATTTTCCGACGGAATTCCGAGGAAACAAACTTCCGAGGAAATTCCAAGGATCACTAGTTTGTCGGAAATGTCCTTGGAATATACCGAGGGAGAACTTCGTCGGGATATTTCCTCGGACGTTCATCGATCGATGCGTTTTTGGACATATATACATCGATCGATAGGAATATACCGACGACATATTCCTCGAATATTCTCGAGGAACATGTCCTCGGTATATTCGAGGAACATGTCCTCGGTATATTCGAGGAACATGTCCTCGGTATATACCGAGGGAACAGTTCTCGGTATATTCCGAGGAACAGGTCCCTCGGTATATTCAACGCTTTTAGAAACAGATCGATCGGTGGATTTATGTCCAAAAACGATCGATCGATCGAGTAAAAAATATAATTAATTTCTCGAATGTAAAAATATTATTTTTAAAAAATAAAATTTCTGAAATTTAAATTGAAAATATGAAATTAAAATTAAAATTGAAATCATATTAATTAATATTCAAAGTTTCACAAATAAAAATAAAATATTCCGAAGTTTTGGAAAAACTACTGGTCCGCACGCCCCGAACACCTCGCTCGGGTACATCCTCTGCATCATCTCCATCATTTGCTGGTTCAGCCTCCTCGTGCCTCATAGCCCGCCTGTTGAGCAGCCATCCGGGTCTCCAACAAAGATATACGATCATCTTTGTCCTTCAACCGAGCCGTAAGTACTTCGGATCAACAAATGGCGGTGGTGCGAAGAAGGAGGAACCGACCGCGCGACGCACCCAAACCGACCAAACGCCCCTTCTTCTTTGAACCGACTGAATAGAAAATAGCCAAATTTACAAATGTAAACCAAGAAATAAATGAATTGAACTTTAAAAAAGAACTTACGGATTCAACGATTTCGTTGATTCAAACCGGACAAGTTGGTCGGCCGCCCAAGCGCCATCCTCGGTTTGAAGCTGAGACACTTCGTCTACCACCTGAGTTTGGACCAGGTCAACCCGTCCCTCACAAGACCGTCATCAATCTGGCGGCCTTCTTGTTGGTATCGCCCTCCTCATTAGGGCGAGATCATCAACCGGCTCGCCATCATTTTCTTCCGCCTTGAAAAAACATAAATTAAAGAAACATTAGAAATTAGAAAAATGCACAATAGATTAAAATTCTGAAACTCAAATAATTGAAGAAAAGCGGTTGAACTTACCATGCGATCTCCCGAGTGGCAATAGATTGAGCACCCAAGTTATGCTTGTAGATGCCCTTCCCTTTACGGTCGCTCTGCGGTTGGTGGAGTTGGTGGAAGAAGTTTCTTTCGTCTCTTTCTTATCCCAATGCGCACACAACTCCTTCCAGACCGCGGTCGCTCATCGACTTTGGGACCTTTAATAAAAAAGAAAATAGTTTAATAAATTAAAAATAGTTTAATAAATTAAAAATTGTTTAATAAATTAAATCGAACCTTATTGATTTCTCACTTCTTCTTCCACTCGTGGATCTGCTTCCTATAGTTGACCATAACTTTATAGACGAAGTGGTGATAGATAAAAAGCGTCTCATCGGAATTCCAGTTGAACTCTTGCTGAAAAAAAAACAATTAGTAGAAAATTTATATTAAAGATTAAAAATATAAGTAAAAATTAGAATACTTACCGCGAACCGACGAAACCACGTAACCTGCTTGTCGGTAGGGAAGTGAGTGAAAGTCGGATGTCCACCGCCGAGGGCCGAGTACATCATACGGTTGATCCATGCTGATCCGTTCGGATCGGTTGAACCTAATAAAAAGAACAAACGGTTAATAATGAATCCAAATTTAAAGAAAAAAAATGTTTAATTACCATGTTTGACCCCGTCCATGTGGATACGGAGTGAGATACGGAAGATGGTCACGACCGGGCTGTTGAACCAACTCCGCAACACGCATCAATCCGGAGGACCCGAGGAACAGGAGCCGATGCAGCAGCCGAGCGAGAGGAGCAGGAGCGGTGCAGCAGAGGAAATGTATGGTTGGAGCTTTGGGGCTAAGGGGAATCCTGAAAATGGCTGGAATCCCGAGGCTGGCTCCCACCACCGACCACGGCCTTTGTGAGGCGGGTCCGATCATCATGAGACACGTAAATTAAAAAAATATATTTAATAAATAGAGAAATATATAAATTAATTTTTTTTAAAAAAAATCCCAAATAATTTAATTACAAAAAATGATTTATATATATTAAAAATATTTAATAAATATATAAAAATAGTTCTAATAAACAAAAAATAGTTTTAATAAATAAAAATAGTTTAATAATTACAAAAAAATAGTTTTAATAATATATATATATATTAAAAATATTTTTAAATCCCAAATAATAGTTTTTAATCACAAAAAAAGTCTTATAGATATTTAAAATGTTTTGTAAAATCCAAAAAATCGAATTTATATACAAATTTTTTTTGTAAAATCAAAAAAATCGAATTTATATAGAAAAATCGATTTGTAAAATACAAAAATCGATTTTATATACAAAAATCGATTTTATAAATACAAAAATTATAAAAAAATTCTAAATCAATTCAACAAAACAAATTATTCAACCAAATCATAATTCTAAACCTATTATACAACCAAATCACAATCCTAACCAATCACCCTAACAAAAATCTATCAAAACTACATAAAAACCTAACAAATAGAACCTAAGAGAGTGGGATAGGGTCCTTACATGATTTGTGTAAGAGAAGGGGGAGATCGCCGGAGATATCGTCGGATTTCAGGGGGAAATCGCCGGAGAAAAGAGAGGAGTCGCGCAGAGGAAGAAGAGAGAAATGGGGAAGAAGAAGGGGCTCGTGGTTATAAAACCTAGGGTCCGACGGACATTATCCGTCGAATTCTAATTTCAATTTCATGAAATATTTGCCGGTAAAATGAAAATATTCGAGGAAATTCCGACGGATAGTAAAATATCCGTCGAATTTCCTCGAATATTCGAGGAAATTCGAGGAACTAGTGTTTGGGGTTTCAAAACATCAATTTTTGCCGTATTTCATTTCTTATACAATTGTAATGCATACCATTGAGGATTCTTTGTATAGATGAGCATAAACCATGAAATAACAAATTTCAAAACTAATTGAAAGTATTCCCTTTACCGTTCATTAAAAGGTATAAGTGTTTCTCTTATGTTGTGGGATTTCGTTCATACAATCGGAAAAGTGTTAATTATACGGTTAGGAACAAATATTTGACTTCATAATGAACGTAAGACACTTAATAAGGGTTATATAGGTGTTATTCAAACCGCAAAACGTTGTTTTCGGTTTAAAAACCCTATTTCCTCGGAATTTCCTCGGATTATTCCGAGGGAACTCCGAGGAAACCCTCTTCTTCCTCGAATTGCCTCGGAATATTCGAGGAAATTCGATTTGTAATACAAAAATCGATTTTATATACAAAAATCGATTTTATAAATACAAAAATTATAAAAAATTCTAAATCAATTCAACAAAACAAATTATTCAACCAAATCATAATTCTAAACCTATTATACAACCAAATCACAATCCTAACCAATCACCCTAACAAAAATCTATCAAAACTACATAAAACCTAACAAATAGAACCTAAGAGAGTGGGATAGGGTCCTTACATGATTTGTGTAAGAGAAGGGGAGATCGCCGAGATATCGCCGGATTTCAGGGGAAATCGCGGAGAAAAGAGAGGAGTCACAGAGAGGAAGAAGAGAGAAATGGGGAAGAAGAAGGGCTCGTGGTTATAAAATCCTAGGGTCCGACGGACATTATCCGCCGAATTCTAATTTCAATTTCGCAAATATTTGCCCGGTAATGAAAATATTCCGATTTCCTGGCCGATAGTAAAATATCCGTCGGAATTTCCTCGAATATTCGAGGAAATACCGAGGAACTAGTGTTTGGGGTTTCAAAACATCAATTTTTGCCGATTTCATTTCTTATACAATTGTAATGCATACCATTGAGGATTCTTTGTATAGATGAGCATAAACCATGAAATAACAAATTTCAAAACTAATTGAAAGTATTCCCTTTACCGCTCATTAAAAGGTATAAGTGTTTCTCTTATGTTGTGGGATTTCGCTCATACAATCGAAAAGTGTTAATTATACGGTTAGGAACAAATATTTGACTTCATAATGAACGTAAGACACTTAATAAGGGTTATATAGGTGTTATTCAAACCGCAAAACGTTGTTTTGGTTTAAAACTCTATTTCTCGCATTTCCTCAGATTATTCGAGGGAACTCCGAGGAAACCCTCTTCTTCCTCGAATTGCCTCGAATATTCGAGGAAATTCGAGAACTAGTGTTTGGGGTTTCAACACGCCATTTTTTATAAACGGATCGATCGATGTATATATATCCAAAACGATCGATCGATCACTAAGATGGACCGACCGAGATGTGATCGATCGATGAGATTAACCCATCGATCGATCGAGAATCTCAAGTGTTCCTTGGAATGTCCTCGGAAAATCTTGTAAGTTTTTTTATAAACTGATCGATCGATGGATATATATGTCCAAACACGCATCGATCGATCACTAAGATGCACCGGACCGAAGAATGTGATCGATCGATGAGATTATCCCATCGATCGATCGAGAATTCAAATGTTCCTCGGAATGTCCTCGAAAATCTTGTAAGTTTTTATAAACGGATCGATCGATGGATATATATGTCCAAAACGCATCGATCGATCACTAAGATGGACCGGACCGAAGAATGTGATCGATCGATGAGATTATCCCATCGATCGATGGATATATGTCCAAAACGCATCGATCGATCACTAAGATGGACGACCGACCGTAAGAATGTGATCGATCGATGAGATTATCCCATCGATCGATCGAGAATTCAAATGTTCCTCGGAATGTCCTCGGAAAATCTTGTAAGTTTTTATAAACGGATCGATCGATGGATATATGTCCAAAACGGATCGATCGATCACTAAGATGGACCAAAGCGTAAGAATGTGATCAATCGATCCAGATTTGTTCAAAACGCATCGATCGATGCGCAGCGGGAACAGAATTATAAGGCAAAACCGACCTTTTGGATCTAAACCTCAACTCTCATCCCTCCGATTTCTATAATTCTCTCTCTATAATCATCCGATTTGAACAATTTTGGGCACTATTCCCTTGATTTTTGAGCTCTACCTGATTCCTACACTCGCTTTCACCCTAAGATGTATACTCAATCTCCACATTCGAAATCGTGTTCTTGAGCAATTTTTGGTTTTGTGAATTTCTTATTTCCGTGTTGATTCCTTGATCAAATATGCATGAACCAAATAACTAATATCCGAGGAAAGAGGTTATATCAAGTGTTCCTCAGAATTTCCTCGGTATTTCTTAAAAAAAAAATCAATGGTAGTCCGTTTCCAGTCATCATCACCGATGAATCAACTGATCTTGGGTGAAACTCTCCAATCACTGGTTCATCCTCTACGGAACGATCGCTTCCTCTCCAGGTCGGTTAAATCGACAACAAGGCCAACTCCAGCTAAATCTTCGCTGCACTTAAGTTGCGGATGTGCTTGGTTGTAGTGGGTCTTCCAAATTTAACTTCAACTCGCCTCTCGGTTGAGTCTTGTAACAGTAACCCATGGATCATCTCTGTTCCTTACCCGGGTACTTGATATAACAAACCTGTAACATTTAGAAAAATTATAAATTAATACACATGATGATGAATCATTCTGAATAATTAACATTTAATTACCTGATCGGCCCGAGAAGCAAGAATGAAAGGATCATAATATTACAGCCTCTGATTTACTGATGTAACACCAAATGCATTTGTTCTCACACCTCGATCCGGAGTGTTGTCGTACAATCACAATAGAAAACAAGATGCAATCCAACCATGCCCAAATACTTGATTTCCAAAATCTCATGTATGTGTCCGTAGTATACATCATCTCCTCGATGCGAACAAACGCCAGCATCATAAGTCGCACTCGAACGCTCCTCTTCGAGTTAGAATGCATATCCTCGAGTACAAAATCTCGATATGACTTCACAACAAAGTTTGGTCCAACGACCATCTCACGATCCAATCACAAATGTTTCACCTCCGCCAAACCAGCAGACACCTATTAATAGCACATATATATATGTTATATCAACAAATGTGAATTAGTATAAATATGTGATAAAATATATTTTAATTTGTTTAAAGCACTCACATAAGTAAACATCCATCCAAGAAATTCTCTCGCTTCATTTCTTCTAGTTCGTCCTCCGTATGATCTATACTGAACCGCTCGCTATGAAAATCCTGTATATGATGACAATAATGTAATTAATTAAGATTTAAATTTCAACTTGTTAAAATAAAAATTTGTAAGCTCATTTATTTACCTCTCATATTGTAGAACGCTTCGCAGCTTGGTGAGCAAATATGTTTGCAAATGATCAAGGCCTCGCCAAGAAGTCGACGGTCCTTTGGTTTTCCGCTAAGTCGTCCAACGCCTGTGAAAATGTCTGGAACCGAACATGATATGTTGCCCGCTCGCTTCTATCATCATGCCGAGCAGGTCTTCGTTTTTGGTCCGAACTTCATGGAAAGTAGTACTCGCAAAGTTTGAAGTTTCTTCATTGATCATCCGTATGACTATAGAACCTTCCACCTACTTAAATTATTCACCATCTTCTTCAAATGGAACATATACCGCTCATACAGATACAACCATCTATACCGCAGGACCACCAAGTTCCATTCTCTTGCCAGTGAATAACAAGATGCTCCATAACATCAAAAATGAGGGAGGAAATATCTTCTCAAGGTTGCAATCAATCACGGCTATGTTAGTCTTCAAATTTTCAATACCTTCAAGAGTCATTGATCTCGTGCATAAATCGCTGAAGAAACCACTTATCCCTGCAATTGCTTCATGAACATTTCGCGGGTAATAGTTCCTTGAAGGCTAACGGAAGGAGGCTGCATCATTACATGGCAATCGTAGCTTTTCAAGCCAGTAAACTTTCCTTCCTTTCGCCGATACAGTTACGCAAATTTGATGCGAACCGCCTGGAAATTCCACATCGCTTTGAAATCCAATCAAAGAACGATCTTTTCCCGCTGCATCAAGTCGGTATATGGGAAAAGGAGCCCTACCATTCTCATCAACATGAAGTTCTGAACGAGCACATATATCGACTAATCCAGTCTTGACTTCAAATTATCCTTTGTTTTACCTTGAACATTAAGGATCGTGTTCATGAGATTGTCAAAAAATCTTCTCAATATGCATGACATCTAAATTATGCATTAGCGATGATCCTCTCAGTATGGCAGATCCCGAAAATACTTTTTGTGCCGCTTATGTAGTTCTCCAACAGCATCTACCGGAAAACGCCATGTCCACCCATCGCCTCAAGGCCCTTTCTGCACCAAAATCTCTTAGTTGTATCTTCAAATCTTTCCCACAAATTTCGGAGGTGGACTGTCAAACACCCTCTTGTTCTTCGTAAATAAATTCCTACTCTTAAGATATGGATGATCAGGTGGTAGGAATCTCCGTGACAGATCAAACCAACATGTTTTCCTTCCGTGTTTTAGTTGGAAAGCATCAGTGTTATCTTGACAATATGGACATGATAGCCTTCCATGCTGTCCATCCAGACAACATACCATATGCTGGAAAATCACTTATTGTCCACATTAGTATCGCCGCATTTGAAAGTTTTCTTTACACGAAACATCGTGATGTTTCAGCACCTTAACATGATATGTTGCCCGTTCGCCTCTATCATCATGCCGAGCAGGTCTTCGTTTTTGGTCCGAACTTCGCTGGAAAGTAGTACTCGCAAAGTTTGAAGTTTCTTCATTGATCATCCGTATGACTATAGAACCTTCCACCTACTTAAATTATTCACCATCTTCTTCAAATGGAACATATACCGCTTCATACAGATACAACCATCTATACCGCAGGACCACCAAGTTCCAATTCTCTTGCCGGTGAATAACAAGATGCTCCATAACATCAAAAATGAGGGAGGAAATATCTTCAAGGTTGCAATCAATCACGGCTATGTTAGTCTTCAAATTTTCAATACCTTCAAGAGTCATTGATCTCGCATAAATCGCGGAAGAAACCACTTATCCTGCAATTGCTTCATGAACATTTCGTGGTAATAGTTCCTTGAAGGCGAACGGAAGGAGGCGCTGCATCATTACATGGCAATCGTAGCTTTTCAAGCCAGTAAACTTTCCTTCCTTTCGTCGATACAGTTACGCAAATTTGATGCGAACCGCCTGGAAATTCCACATCGTTTGAAATCCAATCAAAGAGCATCTTTTCCGCTGCATCAAGTCGGTATATGGGAAAAGGAGCCCTACCATTCTCATCAACATGAAGTTCGAGCGAGCACATATATCGACTAATCCAGTCTTGACTTCAAATTATCCTTTGTTTTACCTTGAACATTAAGGATCGTGTTCATGAGATTGTCAAAAAAAATCTTCTCAATATGCATGACATCTAAATTATGCATTAGCAGATGATCCTCTCAGTATGGCAGATCCCAGAAAATACTTTTTTGTGCCGCTTATGTAGTTCTCCAACAGCATCTACCGGAAAACGCCATGTCCACCGACGCCCCGGCCCTTTCTGCACCAAAATCTCTTAGTTGTATCTTCAAATCTTTCCCACAAATTTCCGAGGTGGACTGTCAAACACCCTCTTGTTCTTCAGAATAAATTCCTACTCTTAAGATATGGATGATCAGGTGGTAGGAATCTCCGTGACAGATCAAACCAACATGTTTTCCTTCCGTGTTTTAGTTGGAAAGCATCAGTGTTATCTTGACAATATGGACATGATAGCCTTCCATGCGTTGTCCATCCGCACAACATACCATATGCTGGAAAATCACTTATTGTCCACATTAGTATCGCCCGCATTTGAAAGTTTTCTTTACACGAAACATCGTGATGTTTCAGCACCTTAAGCCCATAGTTATTGCAACTCATATATTAGTGGCTGAAGAAACACATCAAGTGATCTCTTAGGATGCTCTGGTCCGAACGAATCGAGAGAAACAAAACTCTCGCAAAGCACAAGTTTGGGGTAGGTTGTATGGTGTAAGAATGACGGGCCATAGAGAATACCGTCTTCCACTCTTGCCAAACGGACTGAAACCATCAGTACATAATCCAAGGTAGACATTTCTTCTCTCATACGCAAAGTCGGATACTTTGATTGGAAATGCTTCCACGCTTTTGCATCCGAAGGATGTCTGATCTCACCATCTGTTGAGTGCTCCGCATGCCATCTCATTGGTTGCGCTGTATGCTCAGACAGATACAACCTCTGCAACCTTCCGCCAAAGGTAAATATCACATCCTTTTATATGGCACTGGAACTCTTCCACTGTGATCTTTATAACGAGGCTTTCCACAAAATTTGCATGTAACCCGCTGTTCATCCGCCTCCAATAAATCATGCAGTTGTCGATGCATACATCTATTACCCGATACGATAAACCAAGACCAGCTACGAAGTTTCTGAACCTCGTAGTATGAACCAGAGCTACATTATCCTCGGTAGAATACCTTTTACAAAATCAGCAATCGCATCCACACAGTCTTCACCAAATTATAATCTGTTTTAATGCCCATCAATCTTGTAGCAGATGATAAAGCTGAATGACCATCTCTTCAACCTTCAGACAATGGTTGCTTTCCAGCATCCAACATATCATAAAATCTCCTAGCTTCGCATTGGGTAAATCTTCCTCTAAAATGATCATTTATCATCTGCTCAGCACCTACACCATAATCTACATCCGCTCTAATTGGTTCTTCTAATCTAACCGCTGGCTGAGGTTCGCTAGTACTACCATGTTCATAATCAGTTTCCCATGATGATACCAAATTTTGTAACTTCGTAAACCCACTCAAATATAGATGAGTCCAAACATCCCACTCTTTAATAACCTTTCTATTTTTACAATTAGAGCAAGGACATCTTAACATACCTGTTTTTCTTCCGTTGTCGGTCCGCACAACATACCATATGCTGGAAAATCACTTATTGTCCACATTAGTATCGCCCGCATTTGAAAGTTTTCTTTACACGAAACATCGTATGTTTCAGCACCTTAAGCCCATAGTTATTGCAACTCATATATTAGTGGCTGAAGAAACACATCAAGTGATCTCTTAGGATGCTCTGGTCCGGGAACGAGAATCGAGAGAAACAAAAACTCTCGTCGCAAGCACAAGTTTGGGGGTAGGTTGTATGGTGTAAGAATGACGGGCCATAGAGAATACTGTCTTCCACTCTTGCCAAACGGACTGAAACCATCAGTACATAATCCAAGGTAGACATTTCTTCTCTCATACGCAAAGTCGGGATACTTTGATTGGAAATGCTTCCACGCTTTTGCATCTGAAGGATGTCTGATCTCACCATCTGTTGAGTGCTCCGCATGCCATCTCATTGGTTGCGCTGTACGTTCAGACAGATACAACCTCTGCAACCTTTCCGTCAAAGGTAAATATCACATCCTTTTATATGGCACTGGAACTCTTCCACTGTATCTTTATAACGAGGCTTTCCACAAAATTTGCATGTAACCCGCTGTTCATCCGCCTCCAATAAATCATGCGGTTGTCGATGCATACATCTATTACGATACGATAAACCAAGACCAGCTACGAGTTTCTGAACCTCGTAGTATGAACCAGAGCTACATTATCCTCGGTAGAATACCTTTTACAAAATCAGCAATCGCATCCACACAGTCTTCACCAAATTATAATCTGTTTTAATGCCCATCAATCTTGTAGCGGATGATAAAGCTGAATGACCATCTCTTCAACAACCGTTACAATGGTTGCTTTCCAGCATCCAACATATCATAAAATCTCCTAGCTTCGCATTGGGTAAATCTTCCCTCTAAAATGATCATTTATCATCTGCTCGATACCTACACCATAATCTACATCCGTTCTAATTGGTTCTTCTAATCTAACCGCTGGCTGAGGTTCGCTAGTACTACCATGTTCATAATCAGTTTCCCATGATGATACCAAATTTTGTAACTTCGTGTAAACCCACTCAAATATAGATGAGTCCAAACATCCCACTCTTTAATAACCTTTCTATTTTTACAATTAGAGCAAGGACATCTTAACATACCTGTTTTTTCTTCCGGTTGTCGGTGAACTAACCCCATGAATTCGGTTATACCTCGTTGGTATTCTTCCGTAAGCAATCTCGTGTTCGGATCCAAATGAGGTCGATCGATCCAAGAACAAAAATAATTTGAAGAAGACATATTTTTTATGAATCAAATTCGTGTGTAAATAGAGTAAGAGGGAGGATGAAGATATGGAGTGAATGAAGAGGAAGAGGAGTGCTTGTATTTATAGTTTAAATCCTGCCGACAGACCGAGGAAATTCCGACGGAATTCCGACGGAAAAGGCTAGTTCGTCGGAATTTCCTCGAAATTTTGTAAAATCCCCCAACGGCTCTCCAACGGCTGTAATATTTCCTCGGAATTCATCGGTTTTTTCCGAGGAACCCATTTTTCCTCGGAATTTCCTCGGAATATTCCGACGGATTGATATTTCCTCGAAATTCCGTCGGTATATTCCGAGGAAATTCCGAGGAAACCCAATTTTGTGTTTCCTCGGAATTTCCTCGGAAATTCCTCGGGATATTCCGAGGATTTCATTTTCCGTCGTAATGTCCGTCAGAATTCCGCTGTTTTCTTGTAGTGAAGTATAATAGAGTAATATAGCTTATGTGTATATAATAGAGTAATATAGGTAATCATCCGCGTTTAGTTAAAATCAAAAAGAAAGAATAATTATCAACATACATAACCGTCGGTTGTTTGAGAGGAGTGAATCCTATATTTGTGGAGGTTACAAAATATATATCATTAAAAAGTAACCATGAATAGGAAAATTGATTTAAATTTATAATTGGTTCAATAAAATAGAAGTTGGACATAAAATTTATCAGTATGTCATCATCGTATTTTAACAGAATATATTTTCTCCAAACTCCACCTTTGAGCGACTAAATTTGACAAAAGAAACAGATTGGTCTTGGTACTGAGCTTCGTCGGGTTGGTCGCTTCGAGTAGTGAGAGAAAGTGGGGCTTAAGGCTTACCTTGATCCTCTTCGTTAGTCTCAGTTCGATTGCTAGCTAAAAGTTATTCTTGTATATATACTTTAGAGGCTTATTAAAACAATAAACACTGGAGGTTTGAATTTAACAATATGATTATTATATATATATACACATGTTATTCGATATGCAATAAAGAAGTAACTTTCAAGAAAGAGTTTACCATGAAAATAAATACGGTTGACTCTTGACTTGTAAAAGGAATGTAAAGTGGGATGAGTTGACTTTAGATTTTAGTGCTGTGAAGCTTCTATTCTTCTATTTTTGAAATAGCTAAGAGAATAATATTAATGTACTATAATGGTATTTTCAGACCAGAGTCCAAATTATTTAGAAATGAAAAGAAACAGAAATTTCTTAATTTTATTTTTGAAAGTAGAAATACATCAAATATTGAAAGTCCATGAGAAACGATTACAGGATTGGTGATACGTACACCAAATTTATTTGTTACAAATACAAATACAAATACAAATACGAATACGAAGGTGTTCATGATTTATCTCAAATCAATAGAACACCCATTTATTATCATAGCAAATATAGAAGATTTAAGCAAAGATACACATTGACCCTTTAGTTAAGGCCATTGACGCCTTGTGACTGAATTAAGCTCCGTATATAGTGGAATGGTGGTCACAGAAGCTCTTCAATCTCTTAAAGGCATCCTCCAAAGTTAAAGTATCCATGTCGATAGAATGCCTCGCCCAGCCCCTCAGACCAAAAGCAATCCCTAAACCAATCCAACACAAGATATATGTTCTTATGTTAAATATTCACAAATATTGTTAGATTTCCAACTCAAATTTGATTTCCAACGAATTATTGGCATACGTTTAATCTCATAACATTTCAGATGTGGATTCCTAATAAACTAAGATATATATTTTGCCTTCAGTGCTGAGCCGTTAGTCGTTGATCATAGGTAGGTGATGCATGTGATATTGAGTAATACCTGGTAAAAGGATGAGGTTTTGTTCAGTAGCAAGCTTTTCACAGAAGTCTTCATCATCTTTAATGTCCACAAAGCTTGATATTTTCAGCTGGGTCTGCGAGATAATTCAAAAACTTAAAAGAGATTTTTTCAAAATAATAAGAAGGTTGTGTAGTAAGAATATAATACCCATAGGAAGGTGCATGCTTCAGGTTTTAAATAGCATTTGAGGGAAGGTATGTCCTTGAGCTTTGAAATAGCCAAATCCGCTTTATCTTTCAGAAAGCTCTGCCTCCTGTGGAAGAACTCTATAGGAGTATCCTTCAAGATGGTAGGAATAGCCGCCTACGTGATAAAATCGACAAATTCATCAAATTAACAAATTAATATTCGTAATAAGTGGAAAAGTCTACGACATTGTGTTAGTATATATGGTTACAAGAAGTATCCAAACTAGAAAGCCATGTACCTGGATAACAGTTGGTGGTTTAGAATTTATCTCAAGAAACTGTTTAGCAGTATCTAAGACCTGTCCATATATAACAAGATTAGGGCAAGAAAACTGTTAACATTTTAACTCTTTAATAATAATAATAATAATAATAATAATAATAATAATAATAATAATAATAATAATAATAATAATAATAATAATAATAATAATAATAATAATAATAATAATAATAATAATAATAATAATAATAATAATAATAATAATAATAATAATATAATAATAATAATAATATAATAATAATAATACATATCATGTATATTCTTAAAGATTGATCAAACTTAATGGACCGGACCTTGGTGCACTTAAAGACACCATCTAGATCGTGCAGGGCGACCCAGCCAGTTCGCCATCCAGGGACAGTCCATCCCTTCGATATGGACCCAAGTGCCATCACGGGTACAATTGACGAGAATTTCGCCATGGGAACAAAGGGATTACTCCCAAAAACGGTCCATCGAAAAACTTCGTCAGAAACCACCATTATCCCGAGTTCCCGAGCCAACAAAGCGATCTAAGATTCATTAATATAGGCGCAATCAAAAGACTGTAGATCAAAGAAGACCATGTGAATACTGCTAAATAGACTATATGTAAATTACCTGCTTGAGATGAGCTTCAGAGTAGATGTTTCCATTGGGATTGTGAGGGTTGGTTATAAATATCGCAAACGTGTTCTTATCCACTTGCTTTCGGACGCTTTCAAAGTTGATCTCATAGTTCTTTTCGGGGAGGAATTCATATCTGCGGACCTCAAGTTTTTTTAAGATGCAGTTAACAAAGTCCCATGGGTAGCCCGGGCTTGGAAGCAGGACGTTGGCTTTTGGATTAGCCAAGATGTCAACCGCAAGCTCGATGGCTTGTTTGCACCCAACGGTCATAAACACGTCTTCTGGTGTCAGTTTCTTCGGAATATCATCACGGTTTAGGTACTCTGCAACGGCACTAGGAATAGCAAAAAAAATGACAGTTTTTGTCAGAAAAAAATGTCAAAAAATGATAAACGATACAACTATAGTTCAATGTATATCAGTATATATTACCATTTTGCCGCGGGAAGGCCTTTACCGGGAGCATAAGCGTTACCAGTACCGCAGAGGACGGCTTTAACAACAGCCTTTTCAGCGGTATGGCAAGTCTCGGCGGTTTCACCTCGAGGAGGCAAAATGGGCTTTCCCTGAGGATCGCACAGGGCAAAGAGTTTTGAGGTGTAAGTGGTTAGGGAAGCAGCTGAGGCTTCCTTGGCCGCCTCGCTGCCGCTGAACTTCCACCCAATGCAACTGTTATTTGCCATATCTCTTGCGTTTAGTGTCTTTTCTCTGGATTAGATTGTTGTTTGTGGTGATTACTCTCATCGCCAGGAGAGGGTTTATATAGTAAAAGTTTTCACATATTTCACATTTTTTATATAAACATGTTGTTAATGTGCTGTCTATTCAAATGAATATAGAGAAGAGTAAATAGTAAATCATGTATGTCGAATCTCTACGCTTTAGAACGTGAGGTTTCTCCGATCAATTAATGTGATTACGAATATTATTATTATAAATTATTTGAAGAACGAATATTAACAACAAGAGATAGGACTGCTATTCCGTCTTCCAGAAAAAAACCATTACGTTCAAACGTTTATATGCTTATGCTGATTAACATATCCCCTATATATTAATTGAGGAACATTTGAAAAGATGTAACCTCAATTTTGTATTAATTAAAATAGGCTCCAATGCATAGGTGGCACTCAATTAGGTAGTCAATTACATTCAATTGAAAAATAAGTAGGTCCACATTTGATTTTTATATGTTGTTAGATACATAAGTTGGTCAAACTATATGATATAATGATATGATATGTTATTTTCTTTCCTTAAATCAAACCTACGGAATTACCATAAATGACTAATATATATATGACAATTAATGATTTTAATAATAAAGATTTGATAACAATTTATATCTCCTCCATCATTTTTTGTTTAATTTTATATTATTAAAATAAATTAAACAATCAAATTAGCTATAAAAGTAAAATTTAGATTTTTTCGTATATGTTATATTTTGAATTTTTAAAAACGACAATAAATGACTAAAACTATTAAAATTATTATGTTAAAAATTAATGATCAATGGTTTAACATTTTTATTATAAGAAGATACACATGATTTTAAAACCATATGAGTAAAAAATATCATTTAATAATAAAATAAATATATATATATATATATATATATATATATATTAAACACTATATACCATAGGATTACATAAATATTTTAATATTAAAAGTTTCAATTAATTTTCAAGAACATTTATAAATTATAAACTTATTAAAGATTTCAGATTGAAAATTTTGTTATCGATGATTTAAATATTTTGTTATAAAATGATATGAATGATCATAGAACCGTATGATTATAAATTCTTATTTAATAAATAACTATATAAAATATACTATTCTTAGAAAATAGGTTGGTCCATCTTAACTTATATTACACTTTTTATTAAACTAACTATCGAATTGATAAATAATCTACCAAATATTGTTTTTGCTCTTTCCTTAATTAGAAGCTACTGAAATTACCTAATATGATTAACATATATGTGAAAATTAATTATTATGAATAATAAATATTTGATAACAATTTTTGTATCTTAGTTCTTTTTAAAAATTTTATATTATTAAAAGATATTAAAAATCACATTAAATATATAATAAAAAATATTTATATTTTTTTATATGTTATATTTTGAATTTTTCAAAACGTCTATAAATTATTAGAAATTTGAAGATCACCACTCTTAAAATTTTGTGATCAATAGATTATTTTTTTTGTCATAATAAGTTACAAATGATCATAAAATTGTATTAATATGAACTTTTATTTAATATTATAAGAAGATACACATGATTTTAAAACCATATGAGTAAAAAATATCATTTAATAATAAAACATATATATATATATATATAGATTAAACTATATACCATAAGATTACATAAATATTTTAATATTAAAACTTTCAATGAATTTTCAAAAACATTTATAAATTATAAACTTATTAAAGATTTCACATTGAAAATTTTGTTATCGATAATTTAAATATTCAGTTATAAAACGATATGAATGATCATAGAAGTGTATGATTATAAATTCTCATTTAATAAATGACTATATAAAATATACTATTCTTAAAAAAATAGGTTGGTCCGTCTTAACTTACATTATATTTTTTATTAAACTAATTATCGAATATTCGAATTGATAAATAATCTACCAAATATTGTTTTTGCTCTTTCCTTAATTAGAAGCTACGAAATTACCTAATATGATTAACGTATATATGAAAATTAATTATTATTAATAATAAATATTTGATAACAATTTTGGTATCTTAGTTCTTTTTTTAATTTTATATTATTAAAAGATATTAAAAAAATCATATTAAATATATAATAAAAACATTTATATTTTTTCTTATATGTTATATTTTGAATTTTTCAAAACATCTATATATTATTAGAAATTTGAAGATTCTCACTCTGAAAATTTTGTGATCAATAGATTATTTTTTTTATTATAATAAGTTACAAATGATCATAAAATATAACGCATATGAATTTTTATTTAATAAATATTCAAACTAAATAATATATATATATATATACTAATGATTTAAAGCAACAAGATTGACTGATCAATTTAGTTGTCCAGTTGAAATCTTTCAAAAGTATGTGAAAGACTAAAGTCAAAGTAAATATGGATTTAGAATAGTAGTTATATTTTACTAACCAAAATACCGAAAAAAACCGAACCGAATCGAAACCAACCCGATATCTGGATTGAACACCCCTAATCCAAATGAAGCCAAACTATTGTTTCATTCTCCAAAATATAATAAACATAATAACTTAATTCCGCGCAAGGCGCGGGTCTTATCCTAGTAGAGATGTATAACAGAATCAAAATTCAATTTCCAAATCTTTATCAAAATAATTAGAAAATTTAATCCATCTTTGAGCAGTAAGATATTTGCTCGATCAAAATTTTTAACATTCTTTTCTCTTTATGAATGTAAAATTTACTAAAATAAAAAAAAAAACTTTTGTAGTTGTGACATTCTTTTATAGTGTTTGAGTAGTTTTGCACTTAAAGAACAGAATAAGTATCACTCATCTTGATTCGAACCAACGACCCTGTATTTTCATTGCCCACAGCCATGGAGAGAGTTTATACGAGCCTGTATTTTTTTTTGAACACCGGTTCCCATGTCTTTCCTTCCAAATGGCGTCAATCCCTGCTTGAAACACATACCTAACGAGGAATGCGGTTGTTTTATCTCAAAATTTTCCTTCCACCAAAGCTAAGACATCACAGCAGTCGTTTGTGTAATGAATACGCAGTGAGGTTTCTGTTAAATTTCTTCAGAGTAAGGGCATCTGAAAAACAAATGGTCTCTGGATTCTAAAGGAGCGCAGAGCAAAGCATGCAACCAAAATCTTAGTCCATTATCTTAGTACTTCCGAGTAAGGGTGTGATTCTCGCTTAGGGTGCGAGAGGTCTCGAGTAAATATCCTTATTGCTGAAATATCATGCATGCAAAGTCATGTGTACACGTCTTCAAAATATCAACATCATATATCTATCCGGCGATTTATCACTATATCAGTTGTAAGACCCAACTGTCAAGGTGATAAAGATATTGTCATTATACGGCGATTTATCATCATATTAGTTGTAAGACCCAACTGAATACACAAAAAAATATGTCCAAATCCAACCGTCAAGTCATATCGACTGTAACACTAATTCAGAAGGTCATCGATTAATTAGAAAACGTATGATCATCGTATATGTAAATTTCCGTCATTCAGTGGTTGGTTGAACATCATCGTGCATATCTAAATTTTGAGGTGCCCGAATCCAGGTCATAAGCAAAAGAGGTTTGGTATGGGGACAATAAGAACACTTTTTTTTTGAGAATATATGTCACGTCTGTTTCTCTCTTTTTCTTTTTGTCAATCGATCAAAATAAAATCCAAATTTTATTACAAAAAAACAAATTTAAAGATGTCAAAAAAAAAGTAGTATTTTTTTTTTATTAACACTGGATAATTATGTTATTACAACTATGAAAAATATTACAGACGATTCTACAGTCGACAATTCTACTTGCCATATAAGGATTCACGCCTGACTGCATCACTTGAGCCGCCCTATGGGATCCACGCTTGACGGTACTCCTTGCGCCATGCTGCATATCTCTTGTAAGCATTTTTCTCCCTTAATTCGCATAATTCTGTCTTTTCCGAGAATTGAAATCCAGACCTCCATGTGTAGAAGCATTAATGAACAATTGGTCAAACCACTGAACCAAAGAGATTTCCACAAAAAGTAGTATTCAAAAGAGCTGTTTTCTTCCGTCGGATCAATTGGATGAATATGATAAAACTTGAATTAAAAAATTGTGTGATTTTATTAATTAACCGATAAAAATATTTAAACGAAACCCTAACTTGAATGTCATCTATAACTTATATATGAAATCACGAGTCAAATATTATGTTAAAATGTTACTATAAACTTGCTTCCATTAGTCTTAGAAAGTAAGTATATATGACTTTAAAAAAATTCGACTTCTTACATAGAAGCATAATGAACTATCTATTAGAATGGTGCACCATGTTTTCTTTTAAATATCCAAGGCTATTTCATTATTCAAATTAGAAATAGTGTAAGAATCCTGACCAGAATAAAACAATAAACAAAAATTAAATTTCTATAAAAAGCACGAACAGTCTTGAATAAATCGTATGCATTCGATTTTGCTCCTTTGGTATTGGTTAGTGTGAGATTTCGAAGTCATAAAATTTTGTTGAAGAGCTGGTACCTCTCCTAATTCTGTTGAAAAGTTTGGCCATACCTTCGAATCTTGTATTATTGAAATAACATTCTTGCAATCTGTCCCAAAACTTGAAAAATCGTGTTTTAAAGCATGTTTTCCATAGATTAGATTAGTGTTTTTAGTTTTGAGTGCAAAGAAGACAGTTGCTATTTTTTGTTTCTCAACTTTAAAAATTGTTCATCCCAGATATTTAGCTATACCCAACTATATATACTATTCTATGCTTCCAAAATCTATGATCCATCTACTAAATATATATTTTGCAAGATCAGTTGGTATATTGGTGTGTCTTTTCTGAGATCTTTAGATTCGCATCAAACCATGCATGATATTTATTGTCTGTGTGTCGAATCAGTTGTGGCAAATTTTTGTGATTCTTCTAAACAGTTTATCATTACAAACTTTTTTTTTCGAACGGTTTATACATACATATATATATATATATATATATAGTATAGCTAGTACTAAATTTGCAAAAGAAATTATTCTTTTTCTTTTTAAAAAATTGACCATTTTTATTTGTTGCGTGTAGAACCGTCTACGTTGTTGGAATTCCAAGAGATAACAACGAATTATCTTGTAAGACGATGAATTTCCACATTATTCTATAAATTTGAAATTTCACGTGGGTTATTACAGTGGATAGAGAGGACAAATAAAAAAATTTCTCGAAGCTCAATTTATTCGAACGTGGATTTCCTTGATTACAAAGTTACAATTTTATATTTCAACGCAAATTAATTGGATCTTGAATTATTTAAACTCGTCACTATGGATCAGATCCTACATTGGATCTTGAATTATTTAAACTCGTCACTATGGATCAGATCCTACATTGGATCTTGAATTATTTAAACTCGTCACTATGGATCAGATCCTACATTGGATCTTGAATTATTTAAACTCGTCACTATGGATCAGATCCTACATTGGATCTTGAATTATTTAAACTCGTCACTATGGATCAGATCCTACATTGGATCTTGAATTATTTAAACTCGTCACTATGGATCAGATCCTACATTGGATCTTGAATTATTTAAACTCGTCACTATGGATCAGATCCTACATTGGATCTTGAATTATTTAAACTCGTCACTATGGATCAGATCCTACATTGGATCTTGAATTATTTAAACTCGTCACTATGGATCAGATCCTACATTGGATCTTGAATTATTTAAACTCGTCACTATGGATCAGATCCTACATTGGATCTTGAATTATTTAAACTCGTCACTATGGATCAGATCCTACATTGGATCTTGAATTATTTAAACTCGTCACTATGGATCAGATCCTACATTGGATCTTGAATTATTTAAACTCGTCACTATGGATCAGATCCTACATTGGATCTTGAATTATTCATTGGCAATGCCTATCAAATAAATCGCGTAAAATCTCTCTTAAATTTTACAAATCTAAATACAAACAAACTATCTAATAATCTAGTAATCGTTGACATTTTATTAGTAATCTAAATTTGCTTAATTATGTAATCTAAGTAAATTGTGTGGATGATTGAGGCATGCTCATATATGTGCGTGTGCACATGATCTAATGAGCTATTTGTAGGGTCGCATTCATGTACAACAACTACACCAAACCAAATTATTTTCACTCAAGCGAATGTAAGTAAGAAGAAGCACAGCTGGCACACGTCTGTTTGTCTTGTTTTGGAGCGAGAAGACATACCGCGTACTAAGAGAAGAAGAGGAAAATCAGTCACTTTTTTGTTTGTAGTAGGAATGAATGAAAAGTAAACGTGTATGTTTTTACTATATTCTTAAAATATTGCAACAAAACGGGATAAAACAAATAGAGAAACTAATAGAAATAGGAATTTCCTTTAGAAACATATTTTCTTTTTAAGTTTAAAACGCACATATTTCCGTTTTGTGGGCAACAAAATCTAACAATACTAAAAGGAAAATATGCTCAATGGAGAGGATGTCCACGTCCTCAAAATAAATCAACCAATCAGGGGTAAGTTTTTTGACACGTCATTTATGTCCAGAAAATAAATAAAGTTGGACTTCTTCATGTGGCCTTGAAATTATTTTGTTCTGGCCCAAAACGAACCTAACCCTAACCTCCGATTAGATGGCAACTTTGATCGATTCTTCTTCAGTCACTTTGTCTTCTCCGCTTCGACTTCTTGCAACCTCCATTACCGCAATCACCTCTTATCAATCAATAATTTTATTTTTACGATCACATAACAACGTAAACAAGCTGGTTAGCACGCATCGGATGCTCCCAACACCAAATAACATATTGGAAATACCTAACCATCTCCAAAGTAATAAACACTCTGACTTTTTTCTCTGTATATTACTCCGCATAATTAAGTATATGTGGTTACTGAACCTGCTTCTTTTTTTTTTGGTTCAGATTGCAACTCTGACAGGTTACACATACTGACTTATGTTCCTTGCGGTATCACCTGATGGAGAACGAATGCAAACGGAGCAGGAGGTGAAACCTTAAGGTTCTGGAATGTCTTCCCGTCCATGAAAGCTCAGGTAAAATGAATCAACTTAATTGCATTAACAAAATAATATTTTAAGAGGAAATAACTTGATCTTTTCGTCTCTGGCTGATTTGAGATTATATACCCGTCTCATTAATGTGATTTAAAACAACAGGAGCTGGTTCAACGGACTCAACAGGACAACATCAGCGTTCTCATTTGCTCCGCCAAGACATTCCCACCGTCGATCAGTGAATTAGGGTCCCAGTCTGGGTCAGAAGTTCTGGCTTGAGGGTTTTGAACATGTGAACCAATTGGAAGCTCTCAAATTTACTTTGACTATAATAGAGAATTTGGAGCTTCTTGAAGGGTTTTGCGGTTCTCCCCTTTACTTTAACTGGAGGCAGAATATTATATCAGATTCTTCCGGGAATGTATACAGTAATGTTGTATGTAGTAGTAACATTAGGATTAATGTAACAATAAATATTATTGTATGAAAACTGGAAAGTGATCGTACTTACCCTAAGAGGAGCATCTGTTGAAGGCTTTGCAACAGCAGCAACTGGAAGATAGAAGTGGGTGAACTGGTACCGTTGTGTGGTGAGCAAGCGTGACCAGTGAATAATGGTTTGATGTATGGGTTTAGGCCTAGGGTTTTACATAGCTTATGTTGCTAATTTAAGCTGCTACAAAAAGCATAAAATTTTGGCTGATGTGAAAGACTAATATGACGCATAAACTGGCTTTACCTATCGCACCTGTTAAGTTTACAAAACAGAAATTTTGTAAATCGATTTTAATGACAATTTTTTATTTGTTGTTTATGTAAATATCACGTATGTGATGCAAATCACTAGAAAAATGATGTAATTGCCAACTTAGACCACGGAAATTACACAAACAATTTGATACACATATTTTTAAGAAACACAAGTAACAATCAAATTATAGAATATGTGATGCACCACCCAAATTTTTAAGAAACCCAAAGTAACAATCAAACTATAGTATATGTGACGTACCGCCCGAGTGTATATCGGTGGGCGCACATATTTTCTTGGCATTGACGGCACATTTTTTTAAAAAAAATTAGATCATAACTAATCCTCAGAGCCGTGCGAACATTAAAACCATACGTAAGCGAGAAAAAAAATATGCCTTCATTCATAAAAATGTCTTATAAAGAGTCAATTAAAAAAAAAACACTGCATAATAATTCTAAAACATAATTTGTCTTCCCTTCTTCTCTAAGAACTCATTGACTAAACTTTCAAAATCAATGTTCCTTAAGAGTTCTCTCTCGATAGATAAGATAGCCAAATCACTTAATCTTTCTTGTGACATAGTCGAACGAAGATAAGATTTTATTAGCTTCAACTTCGAAAAACTCCTCTCAGCAGATGCAACCGAAACAGGGATGGTCAACAATATTCGATTAGCAATCGATGAGTTCGGATAAAAATCATGAACACTTTGCAAAAAGTCTAGCACTTCAATATGTTGTTCTTGTTCATCATTATCTTCTCTAGACGTACCATGTTGTTCTTGTTCATCATTATTCTCTACAAAGGTATCAAGAGTTTCAGATTTTTTAAAATACCTTAATAAACCATTCTTTTGAGATTTTGCTTCCTCGTCTTTTTTGTTTTTCTTTTTTCTGTTGTCTGGTCCACACGGTTGATGTCTTTTGTTCGATGACATCGTTCTATCAACATATAAAATTCTGATTGTTATTCACTGTTTCACAAAATAGATGAAAATAGATAACAATAGGTAGTACTTTTACCTTAGTTTGAATTGTAAGAGAGAAAATGAGATAAAGCTACTTTGTTAATAAATCTTAAACTTCAAAAATCAGAACTGCAGGTTTGTGTGTGAGAAGAAGACGTGATCAGAAGTTGGAAGAGACAGAAGACGTCGTGAAATTGGATTTGTTACCCTAATTTTTGTAAAATTACATGAATAATTTTTTTAAGTAAATTTAACTTTAATTAGTGAAGTATTAATGAATGTCTTTATGTGTTGTGGCCCATATTTAGCCTACTGATAATATTATAGTTTAAAACTCAAGCCCATATAAAATATATATTAGTACTTATGATTGGTAATATTAACTAAACATATGCTATTAAGTGTTTTTTTTTAAAATGATGCCCTAAGCCAATGTTTCTTTTGGTCTCAAGGTCGCACGGCTCTGCTAATCCTTAATTAATTATGTATTCATATCATGTTGTGGTTCACCATCATATACAGATATAGGAACATTTATCTGAAATCGAAAAATCGAACCAAAGAACCAGGTTCAGTTTGGGTTGGAAGGATCCTATCAATTACCTGAGCATCCTATATATCTGTAGAAGCGAAAACCCAAAATCAAATTGAAACTGATAACTGAATGAATACCAAAATTTTATAATATAATATATAATTATAAATATTAACTATATTTAGATTTAAAATAAAAACAAATGTTTCTAAAATACTATTTGTGAAACGAATTACCCAAATATTTTTTATCCAAAATATTTTAAGTTATCCGAGGTTTATTCAAAACCCGAAAATATAATATTTAATCTGAAAATTTTTTTTTTTACTTTTTAACCCGAATCAACCGAATAACCGAAACCAAACCGGAACCAAGATTAGATCCAAAATTATCTCGGATATTAGCCGGTTCCTAATTGTGTTACCAAACTGAATGGAAAACTGAAATAGCTAAACTGTAATCAAACCAAATTTTCTAAATTCCCGAATAGATCCTATATTCTAGAACCAGAAACATAAATAAATCAAAGCAAACCAATATAAAAAATACACATGCCTATATATTTTTGGAGAATAATTGTTTTTGCACATTCATAATTCATATTTATATAACATGTATAAAATATATAGGTATTACATAAATTAAATAAAAAAAGATATTAGTTAGAAACCCGGGCATAGCCCGGAAAAATCCCTAGTATATTTGAAAAGATCGAATATGAACCAAACCGTATCAAACAGAACTAAAAAGTATTTTGTTCCCTTTTGGGTTATATGTTACAAGAACTGACAAAAATAAAAGAAAATAAAAACAAATTATGAACACCAACTAGTTATTAGTATTTCGAAAATAATGAAGTTGATGTGGTCAAATAGATCTTAAAGCATGTTAATTGCATCGAGTATTGGAGAAGCGCCTTGTATTTAGGGAATTTTTTCGATTACTATATTGCAAAAATATACATCATAATTTTAGGCCAAGTTACATTAATGTGTAAGTGTAACGTCTACTGCAACTTAAATGTAATTAACATGTTTGCTTGTATGAGCTGTAATAAACATATTTTTATGCCAAGTTACATTAACTTGCAAATGTAAAATCTACTGCAAGTTTTTTTGCTTAATTAATATACAGACTGCAAAATTCTTGTGGCACCATATGGCTTCATGTGGCTTTTTCTTAATAAGTTTGGTTCCCTGGGTATCTCGACAACATGGAGAGCATATACGGCTACAAAGTCTTTCTAATCCCTAGTTTGTATGACCGATTCACCGTCAAACAGCCTCTACACTTTCGTTATGATCTATGCGTCAGTGGCAGTGCGTCACCATTATAAATATAAACGCAAAACTGAAAGACGTTAGAATAACGAATCGACATACAAAATTTCTTTTGTGGATAACGTCCTTGACATTAAATATATAAATCATCTAGTATACTCTAGTAATCATGTAAAGTAACAACGCTAAAAAGTATGACAAAATCATTCAAATAGTATTTAAATATATAAAATTACAATATCTTATATATTAAAACAGAAGTCACAACTTTCATTCATGTGTGTTTTTTTTTTAAATGGACTTAATGGACTTATTCCTAGAAATTCATGTTACATTTAATACCTAATCTTATTATTTAAATTTTGGGCCTACCAAAAATTTTTATTGGACTATCAATAATTGGATTTAAACAATAGATGATCCATTGAATTTATAGATAGTATAAATTAAGTAGATATAATTTAATGTTGTAATACTATATTTCTATATGCTAAATTTAAATATTTGTCTATATTGACTTTTAAAATTATAAAGATTTTTTTTTAAATAACAAAAATCATATTATCTAACAATGATTAATCTTTACTACTTTAAACCAATTCAAACAAATTTTAAACTATACAGTTTATTTTAAAAATTAAACAAAAACTAAATGTTTAATTATTTACTCGATAATATAAATCTATGAAGTGAAAAGTTTAATTTAAAAAAAAATTTTAAATTTGTGAAATGTTACAATATCTTTGAATATGACAATAAAACAATATTTTACTAATCTTTATATATATATTTATAATTTTAATAATGAAATAATAATCCGAAAATATATAGATAGAAGAAGATACAGATACATGTGAAAGTTTGAAACAATCTATTCAATAAAAAAAATATACAGTAAACTTATTATGTTTAAAAATTGATAGACACATATATATTATAATATATACCAATTTAGAATTGAAAACAAAATAATTATATAAAAATAAATGAACACAAAAACCAGCGTGGTTGCGCGGATCGAGATCTAGTTATTATTAAAACAAAATAAAATAAAATATTACCGATAAATATCGTACCATCGCATAAACAATCTGCTTATGCCATATAGGTTACTAATCTAAAAGTTCATAAATAATTCATAAAGAGAGAACCAAAAGTAAAATCGAGGATAGAATAGAAACATAGTTACGGACTATAATAGAGTCCAGTCCAATGGTTGTTAATTTGGTTAAAGAGGCAGAACTGGTGTTTTGTCGGAGCAACAGCAAACCCATACAAAAATTGATATGCATATGGCCAACGCAGAGACTGTTACGATCAATAGGAGTAGAATAGGATCCATCATGTTTCTTCACCCACACACCAAAATTAAATTCTTGTTTCACGTCTTCTTCTTCTTCTCGGATAGCTGCAAAACTACAACTTATAAGCAAAAACCCTTGTTTCAAAAGTACATGTATATACGAATTTTGACCTCAACACAAAGGTTTACGTTTTCGTAAATAGATCGATGAATTTTGTAAATTTTACATTTCAGTTTGTCATTAAGGAAAAATAACTAGATATATAAGTAACTTTACATTTTTATTTTATGGTACTCTTTACAATATTTTTAAAATGACATATATTTATGTACATGTGTGATTTAAAAAGGGAATGTAGTGATTTAAACCTAATGCAATATTTTAACATTTTGTTTCAAAACTTTTGTAACAATTCCTTTTTTGTTAGGGAAGAATTCCTTTTTTGTCACAGGCTCACGTAACTGTAGTCTCTTTTCTTGTGGCCTACGCTTCTTTTGGGCCATTAAATGTGTCAATTGCAAGTACAAGATCATCTTTAATGGGCCAGGCTTTTACGATTAGTTATCCACGAGTGATCTACTCGGAAAGAAACATTTGCCATGGTCTTTTTCTAAACAGTCATAGTTTTCATCTATAAAAGTTAAAAGAGTCTAAAAACTTAAATCAGAAAATTGAAAGTAATTGAAATTCTTCACTCTCAAGTCTCCAATAAACGTGTTCATATGAATAAAGAATAGAACGTTTAGATTTAAAACTTTCAGTTGCTTGTGTATAAACAAAATGAGTTTTAAGGCAAATACAAAGAACCTAAGTCCACAAAGCAGAGTAAGCAAAACCCTTAAGACCAAGGCAAAACCCACACAAATCATATTCACATCAGATCTCCCATTTCTTGAGCTCCATACCATCAGGAGGAGTGCTCTCGATCTTCTTAGCTCCAACCTCTTTCCAGTCTGTTGAGAGCACTGTCCCATTAGATTCCACAAATGATTTGCTCATGGCACGCCTCATATCCTCATCAGCATTCGAATATATCTCACGGAAGAACTTGTTCAAAGCCGCGTCTCCTTCCAGCTTCTCATCCTTCTCCTGTTTCTTCACTTCAGCTTCAATCTTGTCCCAGTCCTTCACTTTCTTGGAAGAAGGATAAGCCGGTCTCACTGAAACCTCTGCACCAAAGTTTTAGAGGTCAAGAGACTGTGATTCAAACCTCAAACCAAAAAAGAAGAATGTAGAAAGTAGAAAAACCTGTTGAGACATCTGGCTTTGGCAAAACCGCTGGCCCTTTGCCGTGTTCAAGAGAGGTCCATGTGATGATCTCTGCTTTTGCAAGACGGATCTCAATCTTGGTTGACATTACTTGATATATGCACTTCTTTGGTACTATCTGAATAAAAGAAACAAAAGATTAACACAGTGTGTTCAGCTCAGAACATTGATTCATTCTATGAATAATCAGTTACCTTTCCGAACAGTCTCGGTTGGAGATGATACGCTTCCTCTCCAGGAACATCAATCACAACACTCAGCTGCAAAAACCACAGAACAATTTAACACAAAGCGTTTATCATGGAGGTGTGTTGTTAGGATGCAGTATGCTTACAATCTGTTCACCAAAGTCTATATTAACATTCTGCTTCGGTATCCCTTTTGCAAAAACGGTCACCACAACTTCTTCTGGCTTTTGGTAGTACTCATGTCTGTTGAGAACTCAAGAGCAAGAGATTATTTAACAGTTCTTAAAACGTTGAAAGAGTAGCATTATAGTTTTAAACAATGAAACTACCTGAACTTTGGTTTGGCTGGTTCTGCAGGCACAGGGGTCTGATCAACTTTTACCGGCGGTTGAACCAAATCTTTCTCTTCTTCTAATCATTGCAAAAATACAATCAGTCATGCCTCGTAAACATAACCAATCAGACAACAACAAGCAACAAACTATACATACCTGCAATTCGAAGATTGCATTCATCTATCAACTTCTTGAATTTGGATTCGCTTGGTGCAATGGAGGCACCTTTTTCAAGAGCTGTTTTGGCAGTTCGATACTCTTCAAGCTTCATACAGGCAGTTCTACAGCCACATAAAGGATTCAGATATCGACTAGAAACCTATATAACACAAGACAACAACAACAACAATACAGAAAGATGAAATAGCAAAGACATACCCTTTTCTCAAGTAAGCTTTGGTCAATGATGGATCCAACTCAATAGCTTTCTTCGCATCTGCCACAGCT